>QANZ01017774.1:145088-227456 GCA_003254925.1 Chamaecrista fasciculata
AATAAAGTGGGTTGACGGGCCCCGCGAACCCGCACTAAAATGATCCGGGTTATAAAAATACTGACCCGTTTTCAAAACGGGCCAACCCAACTCGGCCCGCATTATCTGAACCCGCAGCGGGCCAACCCGTACGGGTCGGGTTGGCCCGTTTTGACAGTACTAGCACAACCCAATGTTTTAAAATAACAAAAGAGACAATGCATAGTTACTATTTAATTATTATATGTCTTTTTTATCTTTTTCACATACTGTTTGAAACTTTATTAAAAATAAAATACATGATAAGCTTTTTTTTATTCTAATTATGAAATAATATATAATATCTTCTTAAACTTTAAAGATAATAAAAAGGAAAGTAAAAATTTATTTCCACAAATTCCCCACTGTTTAATTATTTTACTTATAATTTATTTATTTATTTTATTTCTATTTATATGACCGAATTTATGTATAATTGATGAGTTTTGCATATTTAAAAGGTAAGTGAGTATTATTTTAAATTTTTTAAATTATAAAAAAATATAAAATTACTAAAAAGATACGAACTCATTATTTTTATTCTATCTTAAAATAATAAAAATTAGATGATAAAGTAAAAATATTTATATTATTTATTATTTTATTCAGCATATAATTTTAAGAAATTCACTGTTAAAATATTTTATTTTAAATTCATATATATAATAATACTAACAACGAATATATAGAAATTACTCAAATTAGAGAAGGAACAAATAAATATTCAATTATTCAAACTATGCGCGGAATATTCTTTGGGAAATATGGGTCCAGTATCCAATGTAGTTCACGTTGCGTATTATCATAAATACAAGATTTTAGAGTATGGGTACAACTTTTATCATTTTCAATTTTCATACAAGTAAAGTAGTGATTGGGGAAGAAAAAGAAAATAAACAAACGGTCGGAGATCAAGCGAGTCAGCAAGAAAGAAAGAAAGAAAGAAAGAAAGAAAGAAAGAAAGCGAGGGAATTTGAAGGAGGCCTACTCCCATGGCTTCCTCACCCAGTAAGTCACATAACACTTTTCAAGATTTCTATTCTTTATTTATTGTCTCAAAAACTGATTCTGCAAACCAAAGGATTCAGCTTCTTCTGTTTTCTTGTTTCTTTCTTTCTGCCTTGATGCTTATTGGAATCGGATTCATTTGCTTTTATTTGTCATTTTCTTGTCTTCGGATTTCTGGGCCTGAAAAAAAAAATTCCGTTTTTTTTCTTTTTTGTTTATCTGAGGGTTTATCATCTTGGCTGCTATGCTCTGGAACTGGAACTACTGTAGATGATGTGTACTTTTCAGTATATCCGACGTTTGATAGATATTGAGATTTGCATATATTCGAATAAAGTAGTTTGTTGATTGAGACTTAGCAAAGGATACTTCTCAATTTTCATATGATCATAAATCGTTAATGTGTTTATCTGTTTATGGGAAGAGGGGCCTATTTTCATTGCAACTGGCGTTGATGATCCCTTCAGGGTTTTGTATTTATAAACCCCTAACCTGTGTCATAAGAAAAGTGCCCTCTTGATCATTGGATATATATATATATATATATATGAGGGGAAGGGACTTGAACTTGGTGATGAAGTTAACCTCATATTTGATCTTCCTGTTTTCAAATGTTTACTTTTTCCTGGAGTCTCTGCTGCTCTATTTGTAGTTACTAGTTAGCAAGGGACTTCTTAGGTTCCCTGCTTCTACATGCTGCATTTCTAATTTGACAATGGTTTATTACTATTATGATCTAACCTATAAATTTTCTGGAAATGCCCATTAAATCATCATTTTTTTTTTCATTTGTCCTTCTCTTGTCTTTCTTTCCCTTGTGTGTATGAGTGACTGCCTTCCTAGGATGTAGCCGATCATTCTCCATATTCCTTGTCTTTGGTCCCTTGTTAGGGACCACTTTCTAATTAACTAGTAAGCATGAAAATGAGATATATATTCTCATGTTTGAGTGAAAATACTGTAGATTTTATCTTATAAATGTCTCATAACTTTGTGTCATGATTATCAACTTCTCAGGTTTTGTGATTTTTGTTTGTCTGTTCCTCGTTGTTGGATGCAATGCAAGGCCACTCTATCCACTCCCTAGTAAAGTAGCTGATAAAATTCGACGGCCTTTACAAACTTCTCGTCCATATAACATTGCACATCGAGGCTCGAATGGAGAGATTCCAGAAGAAACTTCTCCTGCATACATGGTGAATTGGAAATTTTCTTTATTCTTTTGCAGATTTTATATCTGACTTGAAAATTTACTAAAACCTCATGCACAATAATAGTATCAAAACTTCACCTCAGACAGTGAATTTACACCGTTCTCTCACTTGCACTTATCTTGGTATATCTGTCCATCATACACTTTATGGCTCAATACTTTGTTTTAATCATGTGCTCTTGATTATTTCTCAATGCTTCACTGACTGAAATGAATTTAACTTGCAGAGGGCTATTGAAGAAGGCGCTGACTTCATTGAAACTGATATTCTGTCTTCCAAAGATGGCTTTCTTATATGTTTCCATGATGTTACCCTTGATGATACTACTGACATTGCAAAGCACAGAGAGTTTGCAAATCGAAAAAGGACATATGAAGTTGAAGGGTCCAATGTTACTGGCTTTTTTACTGGTATTAGTGCCATTCCTTACCCAACTTCCTTAATCCTTGCAAATATCCGTAATAAAAGAGTATGCTGGCACTTAGTGCTCTTATTTTAAAGCACAAGCAATGAATGAAATCTCAACTCCATAAGTTTTTAAGTCTTCTGGTTTGCTCATATGTTCCATTCTCTGTACTGCTTTCAACACCCTTTTCAGCTTCTAGAAGTTTGATTTCCTTCAAAAAAATTTACTTTTGCTCAAATAACTATTTTCATTGTATGTGCAGTTGATTTCACATTAAAGGAACTAAAATCACTAAGGGTGAATCAGAGGTACAAATTCCGAGATCAACAATATAATGGTTAGTTCATAAGTTTTTCTGCAATCACATTTTCTTTTCTCCTTCTGTTTGACTTGTTTATGCAAAAATAGTGAACTATATGTTATCTAACTTCATTTTTATGTGACTATATAAGAAAAATTATGAGTTTTTTGGGCTTTGGCATATATAAGAATAGTTAATTATATCCTATCAATTGGAATATCTTTCAGGAAGATTTCAGATCATAACTTTTGAAGAGTACATTTCCATTGCACTGGATGCACCCAGAGTTGTTGGCATATATCCGGAGATAAAGAACCCTGTATTCATCAATCAGCATGTGAGTATTTCTTCCTTTATGCAACAAATGACTTGTGTTCGGGGAGAAGAAAACTTGTAGTATTTTGTTTCATGAGAAAGAACAATTAATCTAGTACTTACCCAACAGAAGAGAAAATATCAGAATCCACTGGGGTTTTATATTGTGCATTTGTCTTAGATGGTTGGTGTTGGTGGCTTCATGTACAATTAATGAAACAAAACTCTCTTTTCTGTATCCTAAGTTAAGACTAATAAGTAATAACAAGAACATTGTTATGAATCTGTTAACATTTTTATGTAAAATAGTGCAATGTTATGCTTTAATATTTGTTTTTTCATTCTGCTATTATCTATCTTAAAGTTAGAAAATATATCTTCAAATGCTCATCAAGTTGATACCATTGACAGGTGAAATGGCCAGATCAGAAAAGATTTGAGGATAAGTTTGTGGAGACACTTAAGAAATATGGATACAAGGGTTCATACCTATCAAAAGATTGGTTGAAACAACCTGCATTTATTCAGTCATTTGCTCCATCTTCACTGATATATCTATCAAACCAGACAGACTTGCCCAAGATTTTTTTGATTGATGATGTTACAGTTCGAACACAAGACACTAACCAGGTATCTTACCTCCCTGAGGTTTTATAAAGAGTATTGAACTTCTCTTGCTTTCTGAAAATTTTAGGAATACTTGGATTTGGTTAATTTTGTTTGTTTGACATTACGTGGGAAAATTACTTTTTAATATTATAATGTCCATGGATCACAAAATATAACCTTTCACATGGAGAAAACAAATAGTAGTTCTAGCATTACATTTGTAAAATCAGGGTTCAAATAACTGTACAAATTTTTAAAAAGCACTGAGGATGAAGCTATTGCTTTGCACTTGGCATCAGCTCAAAGTGATGGTCCAGCTCTAACCTGTCAGTCAGTCTATGCTTATTCATTTTACGTCTTGGCTTTGAAATTGTTTACCTTTTGGCTGTACTCTTAATGCTTTATAGGCAATAAATATTTTGTCTTCAAATGGCTCCAAAGGAAGTCTGTTTGGTAGAATATGTTCTGTTATTTTTTAGCAAGCATCATATTTCATGTAATAAAATTTTATCTTCAAATTGTGGCTGCAATACAATGTAGGAGTGAAATTAAGAATTTATCTAGATTCTAGACTATTATTGTTTCTAAATTTTGTGTCAATTTTTACTCAATTTTTGACCTTTCCATTATCAAACCTACCCCGGCATAGTCTCTTGGCATATTTTGATTAAGTGGTGAAAGATGGAAAAAAGTCCGGCTATAGGAGATTTGCGACATGTGTCAACATGATTGAATATTGCTTCTTGCGCCCTTGATTTTATCCATTAGTATGTAATGTAACACTGTCATCTCAATTTTTTGTCAAGTAATGTTTTCTATTTCAATTATAATTTTTCTATCTTAAAGCTTAACTGATAGATATTGATGATATGCAGTCATATTGGGATATTACATCTGATGCGTACTTTGACTTCATAAAGCAATATGTTGTCGGAATTGGACCCTGGAAGGATACAGTGGTCCCTGTCATAAAGAACTATATGCAAGTTCCTACTGATCTTGTTGCTAGGGCACACGCTCATAACTTGCAGGTATGCTTTTCCACCTGAGCTTGAATACTTGGTGAATGAATATAGAATGAAGTATCCACGCACACAATTTTGTACCCCTTCTTCAACATTTCACTGTTTTGGGTGAATGTTGGGCCATTCCCTTCTGTTTATTCTTGGATAGACCTAAAAGTGTTAGGTCTTGATGCGCTTGGGGAATGGTAGATTTTCACCTTACATACATTTAAAAAAACAAAACAAAACTCATTGCAAAAGACAGTGTGATTTGATAATTTTAAAAGGGTATATGGATGTGTTCTTACTTTTTGTCTATGAATGATTCTGGAGCTAAATAACAATGTGCACTGCTCATTCTAAAACTGCAGGTTCATCCATATACATACCGAAATGAGAACCCATTTTTGCATTTCAACTTCAATCAAGACCCATATGAAGAGTATGCTTACTGGATCAACGTTATAGGAGTCGATGGTCTGTTCACAGACTTCACAGGTAGCCTTCATAATTTTCAGGAATGGACCTCCCATAACCCTTCAGATGACACTGCTGAGAGAAAGGCATCTGAGTTGTTGCACAAAATTTCTTTGTTGATCTCCCAATATGAAAGGGTATGAAAAAGTTGGGTAGTACACAACCATGTGTATCAATCTCAGTGAGACATTAGCAATATTATTTGTTTACAAATAGTGACAGTTGGGATAAGGGCTCTTCTTTGAGTAATAAATACGGAAATAGTTTGTTTTCCTGTTTTGCCTGCATTGTTCTAAGTTTTAATTCATCCCCTGTTCTTGGAATTGTAGCTGGTTATGCAATAATAATAAATGCAGCTGATGAGTTTTACTTCAATACTAGCTAAGAGTAATTAATTGATTATTTCCTACTGAAATTTCTATGTTACATCTCTGACAAGTATTGACAACTTTTGGGATAAAATCAAAAGATTCTGAAAGCAATACGAGTCCAGTATTCCAGTGTTATACTAATGCAGCCTATCAGCCTACCAGGGATAATTTTCAGAAAAATCAACTATAAATTAATTTCATTTTCTTCCTCAAACTTATAGTCTTTGATTTGTCAAAGAGCGAAAGAAAATTTTTGGAAAATTAATCATTTGGTCCCTATAATTTATCCAAATTTTTCTTTCGCTCTTTGACAAATCAAAGACTATAAGTTTGAGGAACAAAATGAAATTAAAATATAAGGTTTAAAAATTAACAAATTTTAGGCTCACTAATAATCATTACTTCCTCCTTAGATCTATAAATTAATTTCATTTTGTTCCTCAAACTTATAGTCTTTGATTTGTCAAAGAGCGAAAGAAAAATTTTGGAAAATTAATCATTTGGTCCCTATAATTTATCCAAATTTTGAACTCAGTCCCTATAGTTTAATTTTCTTAAAAAAAAATTAGTCTCCATACTTTGATAACAGTTAAGAATTAATGCTGACATGAAAATAATATTTTAATCAAGACTCATTGAATTCCTTTGAAGTTTTGAATCCTATACATAAAAAAAATGAACTCATCCAGCATATCCATTTGAACCACAACCACTTGTGAAAATTTGAGGACTAAAATGAAATTGACCTCATAGTTTGAGGATCAAAACAGAACACAAAATAGTTTGAGGACCAAAATGAAACTAACCCCATATTTGAGGATCAAATTGGCTATTCAACCAACTACATATATTCAAAGAATGGGCGGAATATTCCATTTATTAATATCATAGAATTATCGTAAATATATGATATAAGCTATTGGATAAGAAAAGAAAATAAACGAATGGTCAAATATCCAGGCATCCAGCGAACTAGCTTATTGGGAAAGAAAGAAAGAGAGTAAGAGACTGCTCCCATGGCTTCCTCAGCCAGTAAGTCACAAACACATTTCCACATTTCAAGATTTGCATTCTTTATTGTGTCTCTTCTTTCTAGAAATGTAATTCTGCAATGCAAAGTAGTGCACTTAAAATTTATCTGCTGAGATGAGTGTTTACAAAATAATAAAATCCCTACGTGGATTTTGACAATTAAGTAAATCAAAGATAATATAGAAAATAATGAAGAGAATACGTGGATTTTGACAATTAAGTAAATCAAAGATAATATAGAAAATAATGAAGAGAATATGTTGAAGACAGAACCTATGATTTCATTTCTTCATAGAGAAAGAGTGTGTCATGTGGTTAGCAAGACCATGATCAAGTCATAATTATCACAAAGGATTCACCTTCTTTTTTGTTTCTTTCTGCCTTGATGCTTATTGGAATCGGATTTATTTGGACAAAGCTTATTATATGGTCCTTAAATTTACATCCAATTAACGAATTAATCTCCGAATAATTGAAATACACATGATTTTATCCCTGAAATATTTTAATTGTCAGCAATTTAGTTTTTGAATTTGAACTATTTTTTAACGGTTGGTTCTTGAATCTATACTTTTTGATCATTAAAGTTATATTTTCTTTAGTCCTTATATTTTAGCAGCGACTAAATAGTTGGTGGTTGTGATATTTTAGAGACCGAGTTATATATTTTAATTATTCAAAGACCGATTTATTGATTCGGTTCAAATTGATGAACCAAATAAACTTTCTCAAATACTTAGGATTTTTGTTTGTTTGTCAACTCAACTTGTCAGGTTTTGTGATATTTGTTTGTGTATTTCTCGTTGTTGGATGCAATGCAAGGCCTCTCTATCCACTCCCTGGCAAAGTATCTCATAAAATTCGACTCCCTTTACAAACTTCTCGTCCATATAACATTGCACATCGAGGTTCATGTGGAGAGCTTCCAGAAGAAACTTCTCCTGCATACATGGTCAATTGCCAAAGGTTCCTTTCTTCTTTTGCAGATTTTAACTAGGCCAAAGTGCACTTTTGGTCTCATATCTTTTGTTCGGGTCTCAATTTGATCCTGTATCTTTTTTTATTGCACTTTTAGTCCTATATCTTTTAGTCAGGTGCAAAATTGGTCTCGTATCTTTTTTGTTGCAGATTTGGTCCCATATCTCCACAGTTAGTTCCACAATGTGGAACCTTTTGTAAAAATATGGAACCAATTCTTCAATCTAACCAAAAGATATGGGACCAAATCTGCAATTTTACCAAAAATGCTACAAAAGAAGACACGGGACTAAATTGAGACCTGAGCAAAAGATATGAGACAAAAGTTTACTTTGACCTTTTAATTATATCTGGTTTGAAAATTTACTAAAACTTAATATCACACACTTTATGGATTCAAAATTTCAAATACTTTACTGCCTGAAATGAATTTACCTTGCAGAGAGCTATTGAAGAAGGTGCTGACTTCATTGAAACTGATATTCTATCTTCCAAAGATGGTATTCTTATATGCTTCCATGATGTTTTCCTTGATGATACTACTGACATTGCAAACCACAAAGAGTTTGCAAACCGAGAAAGGACATATGAAGTTGAAGGGTCCAATAAAACTGGCTTTTTTACTGGTATGTATTACTGCTATTCCTTACCCAACTTCCTTAATCTTTGCAAATATCTACTTAGTGCTTTTACATTATTAAAGCACAAGCAATAAATGAAATCTCAAGTTCATAGGCTTCTAGGTATGCTGGTTTGCTCACATATCCACTCTCTGTAATCTGTATTGCTTTCAACACCCTTTTCAGCTTCTACAAGTTTGGTTTCCTTCAAAATAATTTAATGGTCAAGTAGTCATTTTGGTCCTCAAAGTATGGGGTCAGTTTCATTTTGGTCCTAAAACTATTTTTTATTCCGTTTTTGACCCTCAAACTTTCACATCTGTTCTGTTTTAGTCCAAAAAATGTGATTTTATCTGGAATTTGCCGTTATCATGTCCAGGTTAGAAATAACAACAAAAACCAGACAAAATCATATTTTGGGAACAAAAACAAAACAAATGTGAAAGTTTGATGACCAAAATAGAATAAAAACAGTTTTAGGACCTAATTAAATTTTGCTTGAAAAATTATTTTTGTTGGAGTATGTGCAGTTGATTTCACAATAAAGGAATGAAAATCACTGAGGGTGCATCAGAGGTTCAAAGTCCGAGATCAACAATATAATGGTTGGTTCATAATTTTCTCTTTCAATCACATTCTCTTTTTCTTCTTCTGTTTGACTTGTTCATGCAAAAAGTGAACTATATGTTATCTGACTTCATTTTATGGTATTGTTAATACCATATTAACAACAATTTTTTTAATTCGAGACAGATTTAATATTAATTTAGGATACATACCATCAGGATCGGTGTTCTTTTGTGTCTATAAGAAAAATTGCAAGTATTTTGGGCTTTGGCATATTAATTATTTCCTATCAATTGGAACATCTTTCAGGAGAATTTCAAATCATTACTTTTGAAGAGTACATTTCCATTGCACTGGATGCACCCAGAGTTGTTGGCATATATCCAGAGTTAAAGAGCCCTGTATTCATCAATCAGCATGTGAGTATAAATTTCTTCCTTTAATGCAACAAATGACTTATGTTCAGGGAGAAGAAAACCTATAGCCACAAAGATATTTTGCTTCATCAGGAAGAACAATTAATCCAGTACAGAAGAAAATATTAGAATCCACTGGGGTTTTTATGTTGTACATTTGTGTGAGATGGTTTGTTGTTGGTTGCGTCATGTACAATCAATGAAACAAAACTATCTTTTTTTTATTCTAAGTTAAGATTAATAACAAGAACTTTGTGATCAATATGTTAACATTTCTATGGAAATTATTGGAACTTTACGCTTTAAGAACTCATTTTTTGGTTCTGATATTATCTATCTAAAGGTTTAGAAAATATCTCTTCTAATGCTCATGAAGTTGATACCATTGACAGGTGAAGTGGCCATATCACAAAAGATTTGAGGACAAGTTTGTGGAGATGCTTCAGAAATATGGATACAAGGGTTCATACCTTTCAAAAGATTGGTTGAAACAACCTGCATTTATTCAGTCATTTGCTCCATCTTCACTGATATATATTTCAAATCAGACAGACTTGCCCAAGATTCTTTTAATGGATAATGTAACAGTTCGAACACAAGACACTAACCAGGTATGTTACCTCCCTGAGTTTGTATGAAGAGTATTGAACTTCTCTTGCTTTGTGAAAATTTTAAGAATTTATCTAGATTCTATACTTTCATTGTTTCCAAATTTCATGTCAATTTTCACTCAATTTCTTACCTTTCCATTATCAAACCTACCCAACAGAGTCTCTTAGCATGCTTTGATTAAGTGTTGAAAGTCGGAAAAAAGACTGGCCGTAGGAGATTTGCTAGATGTGTTACATTTATTGAATATTGCTTCTTGCGCCCTTGATTTTGTCCATTATATGTAATGTAACACTATCATCTCAATCTTATGTCAAGCAATGTTTTCTATTTTAAGTATAATTTGTCTATCTTAAAGCTTAACAGATTGTAAAATATTGATGATATGCAGTCATATTGGGATATTACATCTGATGAATACTTCGACTACATAAAGCAATATATTGTGGGCATTGAACCTTGGAAGGATACTGTGGTCCCTGTCACAAATAATTATTTGCAATTTCCTACTGCTCTCGTTGCCAGGGCACATGCTCATAACTTGCAGGTATACTTTTTCTCTAAGCTTGAATACTTGTTCTTGAATATAGTACAAAGTACCACACAAATTTTTGTACCCCTTCTTCAACATTTCACTTTTTTGATGAATGTTGGACCATTCCCTTCAGTTCATTCTTTGGATAGAACTGAAGTGTTAGGTCTTTGATGCACTTGGGAAATGGTAGATTTTCGCCTTACATTCAAACAAAACAAAAATCATTGCAAAAGACAGTGTGATTTGATAATTTTAGAAGGGTATATGGGTGTGTACTTACTTTTTGTCTATGAACAATTCTGGAGCTAAATAACAATGTGCACTGCTCATTCTAATACTGCAGGTGCATCCATATACATACCGAAATGACAACCAATCTCTGCATTTCAACTTCAATCAAGACCCATATGAAGAGTATGCTTACTGGATCAACGTTATAGGAGTCGATGGTCTGTTCACAGACTTCACAGGTAGCCTTCATAATTTTCAGGAGTGGACCTCCCCTAACACTTAAGATGACACTGCTGAGAAAACGGCATCTGAGTTGTTGCACAAAATTTCTTTGTTGATCTCCCAATATGATAGGGTATGAAAAAGTTGGGTAGTACACAACCATGTGTATCAATCTCAGTGAGGCAGTGGCAACATTATTTGTTTACTAATAGTGACAGTTGGGATTTTTTTCCCATGTATGAATAAGGGCTTTTCTTTAAGTAATTAATAAATACGAAAATATTTTGGTTTTGCTGTTTTTCCTGCATTATTATGAGTTTTGTTTCATCATCTGCTCTTGGAATTCTAGCTGATTATGCAATAATAACCAATGCAGCTGATGAGTTTTACTTAAATACTAGCTAAGAGTAATTAATTCCTACTAAATTTCCCATATTATATCTCTGAAATAAAAAAAGATTAGACAATAGGAGTCCAGTGTTATACTAATGCAGCCTACCAGGCAACCTAGGACATCTTTGTTTTTTTCAGAGGATAAATTTCATAAATTCAGTTTTTTATGCCACGATATAGGATAATGACTTAGATTTGTCTAGGGAAAAAAGAAAGAAGGTTAATTTTGGATTGATAACACCCTTAATTGTCATTTTGAAAAGAAATACAATTTGTTGGTTAGTGATTCTTTTGAATTTGAATAGATCTCATCTGGTTAGTGTTATACTCTCATCAGTTGGTGCAAACCCAGAAATTATGAGCTTCCCCATGGCAATCAATCGCGGACAGCTGCTTCTGTCTATTAATTTGTTTATCATGTAAATGCTAAAAGCAGTACAAACAGACTAACCCCATCATACAGCATCAACCAGGAAAATTGTGACTCTGCTTTCTTAACTAGGATGTAAGCATAAACATGCAAAAACACAGAGAAACAAGTACAGTTGAATTGAACCTAACTAACCTACAAGAGCTATCCTGTTGGGCCAATGCATAATACTAGACTGCCAAGATTACAGTGTTCACTGATTAATTTGGAAGGATAGTTAGTGATGATATCACAAAGTTTGCCTAACAATGCACCCTATTAACAGAAAGGACAACAGGCAAAGCAAGAGAACCGCTTGTTATTAGTTGGGGCTGTCTTGGGGATCTCATCTGCCTTTTTTGTTGTTGCTGCCTTGGGGATCTCATCTGCCCTTTTTGTTGTTTCATCAGAACTCGGTGGCTCTGACTGCTGCCTCTCTTGCTCCGGCTTTTCTTTCGAACTTGGTGGCTTTGAGTGCATCCCTTGCTCTGGCTTCCCTTCAGAGTGCCTTGATGAACCGTTAGTACTTTTACCTCCTTCTCGTAACGATCTTTGCATGACCAACAAGAGTTAGTTGAAATTGATGAGCAAAGAAAGATTAAATGCAGCTGAAATTTTTAGTTCAAAGTTCTGTTTGATCTAAGGAAACTATCAATTTGTTGGCTTGGCCATTTAGGCAACATTGCTATAAATTTAATCACATATAAAAAGAGAAAGAAAAAAAGAAAGAAAGAGTGTAGTGGCCAGTGCTTACTGTTGAAATGCAAAAGATTTGGCACTCCCATCTGAATGGCCAGACATGTTACTAGGATTAGACTGTAAAACTCCACCTTCCGTTGATGGCAAGTCATCTTTGATATTTCTCTCTGTGTTTTCCATTATAACCTCTCTCATTGTCTCAGCAGCTTTTGCTTCAGTTACTCCACTACCCCGATCTTGCTCTGCAGTTCTTTGGCTCATGTCATTAAATTTGTTTCCAGGAGGGGGCGGGATATTTTGGGAAGAATTAGGTGCACTTGGCATGCTGAAGTCGCCAAACTTGTCAAATTCCCCAGATTTGAAACAAGCTAGGTCTTTAGAGAAACTCATGTTTCCCATGTGGATGCTGAACAATGACTCATTAGAGGCAGTACTCCACTCCACTGGAGTGGTTGTACTGGTTCTATCAAAAACGTGAGATGGAATTTTATACAATGAAGCAGAAGCAAGATCCTCCTCCGAACGATCCATTACCTGCAGAGGCGGATTTTCTATTTCCGGTCCTCTATTTGTGCTTGATACACTGGTATGACCGGGACAAACTGCTGATGGATTTGAACCATCTGCTTCACCGATAAGAGCAACATGATCCGCTCTCGAATTTCTTCTAGCCATGCTTTCATGCCCTTGCTCTATACCTGAAAAAGTAGCATGTGATTCAGTATTTGGAGGTACAGTTGTGCCTATATGGGTCTTAGTGTCTCACCAGTTGCATCATCCACGAATGGATTCTGGGATGATTTCATTGCAGATAAGCCCAAATCTTGAGTTCCATGATCATACTTTTCGTCGACTTGTTGGGCAGCACCAACTGATTCCGAACTGATTACGTTTGCTGACCCTTGGAAGGGGTTTTCTGCAGGAGCTGTGCTTAAATTGCTATTAGTCAAGACCCCAACTTTGCGTTCCATGTGAGAGAACAGACAATGCAATTCGAGCACTAAAGTCTCTCTGCCTTGAACTTCTTCAAGAAGAGTGGCACATGCAAAAGAGGACAGGGTTATGTGATGATGATGATGATGATATAATTCCCAAATGAAAGGTGATTGTGTGATGAAAAGGAGAGAGCTACCTTATTGACTTATTCAACAAGTTAACCTGTCCAGCTTCTCCTAAATTTGTGACAGCACTTGTTCTGAAATCAACTCCATCAACCAACAAAGTCAAGTGATTTAGTGCCAGATATTATGTATTCTGGTGGCAATTTTAATAAAGGAGGCTAAAATGGAGCAATGTCAATCAATTATAGGTCATATCAGAGAACACACATTATCACCAGAACAGATCCCAAAGAGATATCATAACAGACATTGACATAAAAACAAATCACATAATATCATTCCCTTTAAAATGAAGGCATTTCCTCCTAGCAAAGAAGCAAAACATAAATCAGAGCAAAACAAGCAAAACCATTTAACACTAAATCCTAAATTTCAAAAGGAAGAAGTTGTAACCTGGAAAAGATTCAAAGAACAAGCAAGAGCAGCGAAGCCCCTTTCTTTTGAATCTGGGAATGAATTGAAGAAAGAAAGAAAGAAGAAAATAAAAGGAGGAGAGAGAGAATGTTGGCGTTGGACGAGATTAGGCATTTCCATCTGTCGAAGCTTCTTGAAGTAACGAACTTGGGTTCCCGCGAAAAACCCATAACCGACTCCTTCTTCGTCTTCCTCATCGTCACGCGCTGCCAGCTAATCGTCTTCTCTCGGAACCGTAATTTTGGCTTTCTTAACCAGAAAAAGTTGACACCTTTTTTCTGTTATTTAGTTCCTAAAAACGAATCCTTTCACACTTTTTTTGTTTTTTGGTTATCTATCCTCTGCTGGACCATCTAAAAAAACTTGATGAATTCGACTCTGTTTGGATTTCTGGCTTTCTATGTTTGTTATCATTCCAAAATTTAAATTTGTAAGGAATAGAGGAAAACACGTTTTGGTCTCTAAAAGATAAATTCATTTACTTTTTAGTCCCTAAAAAGAAGAAAATACCCTATTTAGTCCCTGGAAAATTCATTAATGTCTCCCATTAGTCCTCGTTTGTTTACCTTCATCCTCTATTAACAGAAAGATTGATTTGACATGTTAATTAGAGAAATTTATTATTTGATTCATGAAATATTTCAGTTATCAGTTATTTGATATCTAATGATGATTTGATTCATGAATTTGAACTAATTTTATACTTTTTGTCCTTGAATTTGTACTAAATTAATATTATTTGATCTTTGAATTTGAACTAATTTTATACTTTTTGGTTTTGAATTTGTACTAAATTAATACTATTTGATTCCTAAATTTGAACTAATTTTACCCTGAACTTATACTAAATTCATACTGATACATCACTATTTGGAAGTACGCCTAATAGGCCCTCGCTCCAGGCCTCTTCTCCCCTCCAAACCCTTCAAGGCGCACTCGAACCAGTTAAATGCCTCTCCGCACATTTAGGGGCGGCCGTGATCCATCCAGGATTACGACGCTCGCCCCCAGCATGACGCAGTCACCCACGATTGCCCTGCTCCGCAATTCTCGGTCTCCATCCTTGCTAGAGATTGTGGGCCACGGACTTGGTCATACCCACGTTCTCTAGTCCGCTGGCGCCCGCCCTATAACGCGATATGCAATCACCCACGATTGCCTTGCCTCGCAAATCTCGGTCTCCATCACTCTCGCTGGTGGAGATCGTGCTCGACTACGTGGTGCACCCCGTGCGCTGGCCACCACTCTCACCCTGCTCTATAAATAGAGCTCAACCCAGCAGACAAAGGTTAGCTACTTCTCACTTTTAGAATTCTCTTGCTCTCACATCCCTCACATTCTAACTTGAGCGTCGGAGTATTCTTCGCAGGGCCCCCTGTGAAGTTCTTGTAGGTACTTGGACACTTGAACTTGCTCTTGCAGCCCACACTTGTTGAACTAGGTAAGTCTGACCATTTTCTAGTTTATCATTAGCGCCGACTGTGGGGACTCCACGCCGTGTGTTCATCAACATGTGCTCCTCACCATCTTTTCCACACGTGAGCCCTCGTGCTCGCCTTTCTTGCTTTTTATCAAAAGCTAGCTCACCGACGTTTATCTTGTTGAACTAGGTGAACCATACCTTGCTATGGCCAATATCAAGAACTCCCCCCATGATCACCTTCTGGAGGACGACCCCTCTGACTCCCAGGAGCACGCCCTGGGAACTCAGGAGGGCCACGGACAAGAGGAACACATAGACGAGGGACCCTCTCGAACTGCACCACCTGTGACCCAGACGGGCACCACGGGACAGACATTCGAAGCTCAGGACATTATGTCCATTTTTAGTGGGATGATGAAAGATCAGACGGACGCCCTCCGTCGTGAGTTTCAGAATCTCTCCATTCACAACACACCCATTGGGACGCCCAAGGGATCCAATCCGGCCCGCCGCCACACTACAGCGGGTTCTGCTTAGAACGTCTCGGCCACCGCAGGCTTCGAGGACGAGCCAAGCACCTTCATCCCTCAGAAGGGGCCTTTTGCGTTGTCCATTCAGCGTGACATCATTCCACAGGGCTTTAAAATGCCCGTGAAGATTACACCATACGAGCCCGTCGCGGATCCGAACTTGCACATGAAGGCATTCAACGCCGCTGTCCAGCTGGCGTCCATCACCGAAGGGAAAAAATGCAAGTTGTTCCCAACCACTCTCGGCCAGGAGGGCCTTCACTTGTACGCCCGCCTCTCGGATTACTCCATGAGTACCTTTGAGGAGTTGGAGGTCGCCTTCCTCAAACGATTTGCTACGAGTATTATCTACAAAAAGCCATCAACTGTGATGGAAGACCTAATCCAGGGTTCCAGCGAGAGTCTCCAGGACTTCCTCAAGCGTTTCTCCGAGCGCTGTCACGAGGTTGAGGATTTGGAGGATAGCGTGGTCATCCACGCCTTTGAACAGGGGCTCCGCCCCGGTAATTGTTGGAGATTGTGCCCTAGGGCCAATCATTTTATGTGTTTGTATAAACATATGTTTTGATTAATTTATAGTTGATAAATTATGTCGTTATCATATTATTAGCATGTTTACTATGATAGCAATCCGTGGTTAATTATGAGATAATTAATCTAAATTGTCCCTGGTCGCTCATTCAAGTGGGAATTTGAAATGAACTAAGACCGGCATGACCTCGGTGTATAGAGATACATGCACAAGATGCCTCGCGAGAGTCATGGTGCAACTATGTAAGGGGTTACAAGTTGCTGGACCGACCCGGAGAATCCTGCATGGGTTTAGTCATTAGCTAGCCTCTCCTGTACACCTGTCATGATGCCTTAGACTTGAGGTCTTGACTATTCCGGCGTTGTAGTTGTCGAACTTTGGCCTAGTCCAATGTTGCCCGTAGCAGGGTAGCCATACAGGCTAGGTACGGGTTTGGTTGATTACTGTGCTGAGGAATGTGGTTGACCAAGATGGAATTTTGTCCCTCATTAAGATGAGAGGTATTTAACTGGCGCCCTCGATGAGTCTGTCCAAGGAAAGAGTGGCCACTCAGGAAAATGGGACTAACTCAGGAAATCGAGAAAGTTGTGGTTTGGATTAAGGATGACTTTCCCGTGCCTTATCCATGACCAAAATATCGTGTGACAATAGGGTCTATGACAAGGTGGTACTAAGGTCAAATCGGTTTTGATAAAATGATAACTCATGTGTTTTGGGTAGTCGTGATGGCTTGCTAGAGTCCGCTCTCGACTTGTGAGTCATAGAGATGGCTTGCTGCCAACTTCACGTGAGGTCTGCTGGGTCACACATGAGCAGGATCAAGACACCGCTTAAGGGACACGAATTAGGGTTAATTCGTGAGTCACTTTAGTGACACAATTTAAGACATAGCTAAATGTCTGGGACATGAAGTCTTGTGTTAAATAATATCTACGTTTGTGATATTTAAATTTGTTGGACAAGTTTAAATATATTGATTGTTAAATAGTTAATTAGATTAATCTATTTACAATTATATTCTTGTTTAAAATATTAGGGAATAATAAATTAAATAAGCTTCCTAAAAGTTAGAAGATTATTGATTTATTAAATTCACTAATATTAGGATAAGGAGGATTGAGGGTGGCGCCTCATATAGATGGATTTTAATTAATGAAAATGTTTTATTAATTGAAGTCATGACTTGGATTTGAATTTGAATTCAAGATTTGATTTTGATTTCAAGATTCAAATTTTGAATTAAAGATATTAGGGTAATATCTTAATTCAATATTGTTAGGAAATAAATAAGTTGGTTATAACTTCCTAAGAGTTAGGAATGTTATTTTGATTTATTAAATTCCTTGAAAAATAGGGGAGGATGGCGCATTGCTTGTGGGACCAAGGAGCAATATTTGATCTTGCATTTTGATTCTCAAAGATTGCATTTTGAATTCAATTAAGATATTAAGGTAATATTTTAATTAAGGATTAAAGTCCTAAAATTATAATATTATTGTAATCTTATAATTTTATAATTTGATAATCCACTAATTTAGGGATTCCCTAATTATAATTATCAAATTTCCTCAACTCTATAAATACCTAGGCTAAAGTCGACTTGCTTACTTTTTCCCCAAGGAAGAGAGAGAAAATTTTGGCTTCCTAGAGTTTAGAGAGAGAGGAAGTCGAACTTCTCAAGCAAGTGAGAGAAAATCGACTTGAACCCTAACCTTAGGGTTTTGAGAGAGAAAAACAAGAAGAGTTCTTGAGTTTCTTGCACCACCCACTTTCTTGGTTCAAGAATTGTTCTTGATCACCAAGAACCGTAGATTGGAGTCCCGAGTTCTTTTGAAGAAAAGAACTGAAGGCTAGCACCTTGGTGTCATCAAACTGTTCGTGTGGATTACCGGCAGAGGAAGGACGCTTGGAGTGGACTTCTCGGAATCGCATCATTCAGCCGGACCGATTGAAATTGAGGTATACTTCTTCCTTTACTGGTGTAAATTCAATTAGTGGATACTGTAGGAAATCACAAGCTGCGCAATTTTTGGTATTTTAATTTTTGCTTCCGCTGCGCTCCGCTCTGTGATTTCCCAACAGTAATGTCTCCAACGAGTTGGCGCTCACCAACCCAAAGACGCTTGAATCATTGCTCAAGCAAGTCAGCGAATTTATTGTTAAGGAGGACAACCAGTTCGCCTCCAAGAGCCGCTTCAACAAGATGAAAGACATACAGAACGGTCAGTCTAACGGCCGGAACCAAAACGGAAACGGAAACGGAAAATGGAAGAGGCACGATTGCCATTCCAATTCATCCCAGGGATCATCACGCCCGCCCTTCACCGGCAAATTCCCAACTTACCATATTCTTACTGTTTCCAGATCGAAAATCTGGCGTGCCTGCACACGTGGCGCCACACCATTGGTCCTCGCCGCACCGCACGGTGTGCGGTACAGCAGAGGATCCATTGCCCTAAATTTGACCCAGGGACCAAATCGTTGACAATTACAATAATTTAGAGAGTGAATAGTATATTTTGATCATTCAATACTGATTAGTTAGCTCTGTGTAAATTCAAAAACCATTTACTCTGTTAAGTATTTATTGATGTTGTCACAATCTTTATTATTATCTTCTTCTCATTAACCTAACCAAACAAAGTAAAGTTAAAATAAAAAGAAATTGTACATATGATATAAGCAGAAGCGAACAAACTGTATTATCTTTAAGGTTAGGGCAAAATAATAAGATTGGGATTAAGCTCCTTTTGGTTTAGCTCACAATAGTTTTTCTAGTTTGAAGATTTTATTGAATCTTTGCCATTGAAGGGTTGGAACGGCCATAAGGAATGAATTTGTCAGCACCCCAATATCAGTTGAAACCCTTAATAGACAATCTTATTTAGAAGCTTATAAAAAGAGGTTTCAGAACTAGTTGCAAACCATTTATAAGGTTAGATAGATGTTTCTTGAAGGTATGGTGCTCAACTAGTAACAGTGGCGAGCCAAGACGAAAATAATTTCTCTTTTATAATTGCATATGCATTTGTGGATGCTAAAACCAAAAAAACATGGAAATTTGAAAATGGTTTTTTAAGTTTCTGCTTGAGGACTAAGGCGATTATGGGGAGTATGAATGAAACTTCATATAATCATGTCTGATAAAGGGAAAATCACAAATAAGTTAATTAACTATCACTCTCAGTACGCAAGATCTAAAGAATCTATGAAAGAAGATGAATGCATAGAAAAGCAGTCTAGAAATCAGTTGAATCTTTTAATGATAGTATCAAGCACATAACTTCAGATATTGATGGTTCTGATGCTAAATCCTGTATATGTTAGAACGCCAGTCTTCCAAGAGTATGTTAAAAAACCTGCTTCAAAAATGTTCAGGGATTCAAGATGTCAAAAGACAAAACATTAAGATATATCTGTCATATCATGTGCACTTCCTTCTGGAAAAAGCTGTCTTTGCATCTAAGAGTTTCCTAATTTTATTTCTTTCATTCATAATGCTTCAGTTTTGTTTCAATTCGCCATGAAATATCGAAATGGTCATTTCAACAAAAATTTCAAGATCCTTACACAGAATAATATATGTGCTATGTTTCAGGGTCAGCAGTTAGCTACACTAGAGAAATATACATTGAATTTACAGGCCCCTGCCATCCTCAACTTTCAAGAGCATAGTCACAGATTCTATACTTCAGGTGTTCTCTAGACAACAATGGAAAATTTATCAAAAGATTGCCAGACTAACTGAACCAACTAGTAAAGAAGTACCCAACAAAAAAGATGATGCATTGCTTGAAAGCCATCAAAACTTAAAAAGACTAAAAGATGGGATACAGTCATGAATCCATGAAATAGATATGGTAGCCAAGTACCAAACTCGAGTTATTATTATTCATAATGCTAGAACATCACAAGGTTCAAAGAACATTGTACAACAAATACTTCAAGCAAGAACCTGGTCAAGAAATAAAACAACACTCCCAGCATTACCGACACCGGAAGCGCAGGCAAAGCTTTCTGATATAAAGCCAATAGCATCAAAGTGATGCCTAGACCAGCAACTATAGCGAGATAGCATGCATACACTGTCATATAATCATACATTGCAGCCCTACCAACCAAAACACTATAGAAAATGAAATCTCCCAGCCCTAGCTTGATTGCTCCGGATGAACCCAATCCCATTCCCTCTAGTATCAAACTTTCACTTGGCACGGAGGAATTCATTCCTCGATCAATCAAGGGTGCAGAGAGCTCTGAACTGGTTTCTAAAACTTGTCCCTCTTCAACTCTGACCAAATTTCTCTCATTATTTGGATTTGAAACAGCGATTTCCCTAACCAAATTTGTTTCTTCATGGGTACCACCTGAAGCATTTCCGACAAAATCTCGGTTAATAGCAGTGGTTGCATCAACATTTGAGTTTGATTCAGTATTATCAATCCTTCTGTCTCTCCTCCAAACCCTCCTCTGATCCCTTGGATCCAAATCATCATAGTTCACTGGCCTAGCCTCATAAACCAAAGCAGGTATTTCTTCATCTCTTGACATTGCAAGTTCTACCAAAAGCCTTAATGGCCCAACTGGTAATAAAACTGCAGCAAGATCATATAAAGACATGGCAACTAAAAGCGCCCATGTGGTCCATTCAGGCAACATAGTAAACCAATAAGCAACTAACATTCCAATAAGAACCAAGTATCCTTGGGTCACAGAAATTGCCATTTTTGACATAAACACAGCCAATACACCAACAACAGAGAAATTGAACAGAACCAGAAAAAATGTTATGCAATCAATAGGAATGGCATACTCTTCAATTAAGAACAATGCAATTTCACCTCCCAAGAATCCTAAAACGACAAAAGAAGAGAAACCCATGTATAGTCTCAAGAACTTGGTGCATCTGAGATAGAAGAGAAGGACTAAAACGAAGGTTGCAATAGTGACAACAGCGACAAATGTTAAGGAATTCAATAGGGCACCTAGGAATTTGTCCCAGAAAGAGTCCGAGGAGGTCTCACTGTATGCTATAGTGGCTATACTGGAGATTGATTCAGACGAAGAAGAGTTTGAATTGAGGATTGAGACCAAGAGGACTACGAGAAGCATGCAGATTGATACTGGGGCGATGATTCTAACAATTTCTTCGCCTAGAAAGTGAAGAACGCTCGTGGGTTTTTGGTTCTGGGCCATTATTGGTGAGTGAGGAGGTGAAGGATGAAAAAGATCCGATCTTTTTGCAAGTCAGCGAGCGTTCTGCCTGATGGATTTTCGCCCTTTCAGCGATTCAATTTCCCATTTGTTTTACTGTTCAGTTCTGATATTTTAGGTGCAATGTGCCGCTAACAACCACGAAGAATTCAGAAATGTAGGTGTTTACTGTTTAACCCTTGCGATTTGCGAAAGCAATGGAGGGTGAGGATGGGCTTCGTATTTGTGGGGTTCATTCTACGGAAATAATCGCGACCCTCCATCACACATATAAGCGTGGCAGAAAATTTACATTCAACAACCACACGTCCACACACCTTGGTGACTACAAAACTTTTTTTTTGTTTTATTGTCCCATTTTTAGAGTTTTGCCTCTCCATTAATATGGATTTGGATGGATTTGGTAAATTTCAACTCACTCTTTTAACATTTTATTGTTAAATTAATCTTAAAATATTTTATTTTTTTTTGTAATTATTTTAAAAACTTTTTCATCTCAAAGTATAAGTATTTTTTTGGCTTGACAAAGTATAAGTATTTGATTAAGAGTATTGAAGAGAATAAGAAAGAGTGATCATTAATAAGTGAGAATGAATGAGATAATTTGGGTTGGATAAACCATTTTATAAAAATAGTAATGATAAATCATCCACCACTCATCTCCACTCATGTGATATTGTAATATTGTAATATTATTAATAAATTGAAATAAATTAAAATTCAAAATTTTCAATAATACTTTTATAAAGATAGATAATATATATAAATCTTTAAATTCTGAGAGTATCACAAGATTAAAAGAGAAATAAAAAAACATTAAAGTTCCAAGTCGTGATAATCCCTCTCCCTCTCTCAATTTGAGTGATTTAGAAAAATAAACATTCCACCCTAAACTATTTTAACACATTCTACTTCACTTATCAATTAAATTCACGATCAATAGTTTATATCTCTAAATCACCTCACTCTATTCCCACATTATTTCTAAACTATCTCTAAAATTTGAAACCCAAAAAAATATAATTAATTTTATTTATTTATATTATAAAATCAATTATCTACTTTTAAGATTGGCTTAAGTGCAATTTTGGTTCCCTAACTTTCGCAAAGGTCTCAATTTGGTCCCCTTAACTTTTTTTGTTACAATTTTGGTCCCCTAACTTTCGCAAAAGTCTCAATTTTGGTCCCCTAACTTGGGACCAATGGTGAGACGTTTTCAAAAGTTAGAGGACCAAAATTGCAACAAAAAAAGTTAAGGGACCAAATTGAGACTTTTACGAAAGTTAGGAGACAAAAAGTGTACTTAAGCCTTTAAGATTTGACTTTATTTAATTACTATCATAATTGAATTAAAAAAAAAACACTTGTCAGTGTAATATGTAATTCCAGGATTCATAATTATTACATTTAAATTTGAAACTAGAAAATTGTGACATATTAAGTTGCTTGTTATGACTAACAAAATGAAAATTTCAAAAAATATATAGGACTAATTTTGTAAAAAGTAATAAAAAAAAGGGCTATATTGAAATTTAGCTCAAATATATGGGATTAATACTGAAATTTAACCTAAAAAATTTAGTAACATTAAGAATTTAAGATTAAGATTATACTAATTTTTTTTTTGGTAACAAGATTATACAAATCCAAATATATGGGAGTACTAATTAACTCAATTAAAAACACAGACATACTAATTACCTCAAATCCAATGGTTATCTTTTCTTTTCCCGATTCGAAATCGAAGTTATTTTCTGCTGAAGCTATTATTTTACAACGAAATTTGCTTTCTGTCTTCAGTGGAGTAAGGTGACTCTCATTCTCTCAATCTCAACGAATTACGCACAAAAAGAGAACGCAGAGGGGAAAAGAAAAAAAAGGAGGTATTCTCTAATTAAACAACCACTTCACGAATTGTATGTTTTTGATGATTCAATCTTCATTTTTTTTTTGTTTCGCTTACCTTCTGTCATTTCTCATTTCGCTTACTTGTTTGTTTTTGCGTCCTATCGCTAAGTGGTATTCCTTTCTTTCCAAATTTTTTTACCCGAGATTTGATTTGACTGAGCTTGGCACCATTTGGTCCCAAGTATTACACGAACGAGAGAAACTCTGAATATTGCGTTTTGTTGGGGCTGAAGAGCTTCTAAATGAGAGATAGCTACGTGGGAGGGATTAGATTATTTTCTTGTTGATAAGTTTTAGAAGTCAGGGAAATGTTTCACAAAGTTTTGTTTATTTTATATTATTCCCTGGAAAGAATCAAAGAATCTAGCAACAGTGAAAATTGAAATTCTTATAATTTGGTAGAAATAGCATTTAATAGATGTTCTGGCATTGTTCAATTGTTGAGATCTCATACCTTTACCATTTTGATTATTTTGATTAACATAACCAGAGTGTGATCACCAACATTTTAAGTTTCCCGCAGGTTGGAGCAATGGCATTCTTTGGTAGAGTTGGGAATATACTTAGGCAGGCAATAAACAAGCAAATGAGATCACAGTTAAGCCTGACGCCGTCTGCTTTTCAGGCTATACGTTGCATGTCATCTGCTACGAGTTCGAAGGTGTTTGTGGGAGGTCTATTTAAATTACCTACTAATTTGCAGTGACCTTGTTCATGTTTCCATTTATTCTGTCATCAATGATAATGTAAAATGAAAAAGATATCTAACAGTTACCTGTTCCAGGTATATCTTTTTCTACTGATGAGCAAGGTTTGAGGGAAGCCTTTGCAAATTATGGTGAAGTTGTTGATGGTAATTAGTTAGGATTCATTGCTTCTTTTAAATTCTCTGACTTGATTGGAGTTCAATTATAACACCTGTCTGATCTCATACTCTTCCTAGCACGTTACGGATCGCGACACTGGTAGATCTAAAGGATTTGGATTTGTTACTTTTGCTTCGGCTGAGGAGGCATCAAGTGCAATCCAGGCCTTGGATGGACAGGTAAAGCTGACTTGTTTTGTTGGTCTTAGTATCAGAAGTTATTTCATTATATTCAGTGGTTGTGTTCATTGCTGCATAGTGCAGAATGATCATTCCATCTATAGATATGTTAAAGAGCAAAAGCACTTTTTTAGTCTCCAAAGTCCAAACCTTACATCAATTTTTAATTTTTCCTCAAAATTTGTTTACTGTCAATTTTATCCCGAAATTTCACATTTTGTTTGATTTTATTCTTTGCACTAACTTCATCCAATAAATCAAACTTCACGTGACTTTTGACATATAATGTAAAATTGCGGGAAAAAAAAATTAAATCCTGACTCAAATTGAAAATCACGTTGAGTTAGTTGTTTGGGGACCAAAAAGGTACTTTTTCTTATATTAAAGCTATTGTTGTGATGGTGTGCAATTGTGCATGCTGCATTTTTGGTACAAATCCTGTGGACTTAGCTGTCAGTGCTGTCTGTTATAGTTGTTGAAAGTTTGTCAAAATATTGCTCTTTAGGTGATATTTGGTACATGAACTTTTTTCCCCATGAGTTTGGGAACCTAGTTGCTAGATGTTTGGGTTTGACAAAAAAGTAAAAGTTAAAATTTATGTATTGTAGTATGTTTTTAAAAAATGTAGAGGTGTTGATTTATAATATATTTCATACGCCAATTCTTCATGAACTGATGAAAGCACTTGGAAAAACTACTCACATATCATACATTCCGTAAGCAGTGAATTTTACTGAGATACCATATTCTATTTGCAAAATGTCTGCAACTTGTCTGTAAGGTAGTTCATAACTTTTTAAGTATTACTTGGTATCTTCTAGTTTAAGTATTTTTTAAAACTCTCTATTGGTCTATCTTCTATACGAACTCTGCCTGTGTTAGCTTATGCTTACACTGACGGTCCCAAGCCCGTTAAAAGAGGAGGGTTGTGTTAGGCAAGCGACAGCCAACGTAAAACATTTGTCGTGTCTCTCGTATGGATCAACGTCAGTTGTTCTATATAGCCGACCCCACCTAGTGGGATAAGGCTTTGGTGGTATGGTATGGTCTATCTTCTATACGAAATTTGCAAATTGTATGACCTCAGAGATATCACTGTGTCCCTTCTTGTCATTGCTTAATTCTTTGAAGTGCTTGCAATTTTCTCAGGATCTTCATGGTCGCCGGGTTTGGGTAAATTTCGGGTAAATTTCGCCACCGATAAGCCTCGTGGATTTGGTGGTACTAGCGGCTATAGTTCTGGTGCTAGCTATGGAGCTTCTTATGGTGGCTCTGGAAGAAGCAGCAGCAACTATAGTAATGGCAGTGCATATGGCGGTGGAAGTTACAGAGGTGGTGGCACTTACAGTGGAAGTGGAAACAATGCATATGGTGGCAATGTTGGGGGTAGCAGGTTTGGTAATAACAGCGCTTATGACAGCTTCCAAACTAGAAGTGCCGGTCCCGCTGGCAGCGATAATTTTGGTAATCTTGGTGGTGGTTACAATAATTTTGCAAGTAGTGAAGGACTTGATAGAAGAGAAGATGACAATTTGGGAGAGAATGGTGGAAATCAAGTGGAATCAGTGGAAGAAAAGTATAGGGATGATGAGGACGATGGTGCTGATAACTTGGCCAAAAAGGCATGAAGCAACCCTTCACTTCATTGTTCTCTAAATAAATATATTATTGAACCCTTCACTTTTCATTCCTCCTCTCTTGTCACTATAGGATTTGATATCTTTATAGATCGAGATCAAATCAAAAGTTTCTACTTCTTTTAAAATATATATTTACTAGTATAAGACCCGTGCGTTCGCACGGGTTTTTTCTTTTTAATATATATCATCATACATTTAATAATAATATAGAAATTGAAAGACTATTCACATATTAGTAAAATAGGTTTTATTAATTAAATGAGGAAAGAATTAAAAATGTCATTCCCTGCTGTGTATGAAATGTTTCAATGAGCAGAGGAAAGAATTGAAAATAATTAGTTGCAGAGGAATGTTACAACAAATGCAGACTGAAAGAAAAGGACAACATAAAAATTTTGCATGCTCTTTTCTGATTCAGTTCTTGAATGGAGTAGCATCTTCTGTTTATGTCCCTAGTCTAATGTTCAGTTTTTGGTAAAATTTTAGTAGTGGACCTTTCTGGCAGGAATATATTCACATGAACAGAAAACTAAGACTGATGTAAGCACCTACATGAGATCTTATCTTCTCTTGAATACCCCAATTCTTAGCAAAATGCATGTAACAAATGCATGTAATGTAATAAAACAGAGATGGGAAAGATCCTGCATTAGAAACCTCTAAATTGAGCTATTTTGTTTGGTCAAATATACATTAGAAAACTGATGAATTTTTCACACTTTGATGGTATGAAATGAAATATATATCATATTTTCTCAAAGCTAACCAAAGCTAATCAAAGTATATATCATATATGTAATGAGATTTTTCCCAAAACTAACCAAAATATATATTAGAAGTTATTAAGAGCGTGGTATTATTTTGGTTGCCTCTGTTAATACAAAAAGAACTGCAAATTAATTCAGTCAAATAGAACAGTCAGGAAGCACAAAGAGGGCAAATTAATTCAGTCAGTCTAAGAATAATTTTATAAATTAGGAAAGAATTTATCACTTTTGAACAATAAGTAGTGCAAACCAAAAAGGACAGTTATAACCAAAACTAAAAAACCTAGTTGCAGCCAATATCAGCAGAGGCCTGAAAAATTGTACAACAAATATGAGTCACTGACATCAAATCTCAAAGTTAATTTTATGTCCAGTGTTTTGCATCACAGCTTTGTGATCACAACTTAAAAACTGTTGTAGCCTCATTAAATTTCTATAATGTGATCATTAGTAACTATGTTATTTGTCAAATTTACCAACCACCCCTCCTGAATCTTCATTACGTTGATGGGAAACTGTTGGGTAGCCTTGTTCTAAAACTTTAATTGAGAAGATTAATGTATAATTGTACCACAGTAGTTTTCCAGGGAAAGACATAAGGAAGAGATTTTTTCTATAGTACAAAATCTGAGTTTAATACATAAATGTTTATGATTGATTTCCACAAAATATAATGAACCCTTAAGAAGAGCAACCTCTGATTGAGTAAAGTTTAGTAGCATGTTTCCTACTCTACTTCTCCTTGAGCTTGAATAATCCCCAAACATCAAAGGATCAAGAAGCTTGTCATGAAGGATTTTAACAATTAAGTATTAACTTTGGTATTGGTTGTTACTTATAGATATGGTTGACATGTGCTCTGATTTCTGTCCACATCAGGAAAGTCCAAAAATAAATCAAACATATATAGGTAAAGGACATTAAAATATATTGCATAAATTAGACTCAGAAATAACTTGATTATTTAACTGATGCAAGCCTAATAGCTGAAACCCTGAAACAGTTTTCCAATAGGCGAGTGGAAAGAAAGAAACTGCACATTTGATGTTCTTATGCAGCTTCTGGTTTCAATAAGTGTGAGGATCAATAGTAAATCATGAAATAAAATAGAAAGTGAAGCCAAATTAAGATATTATAAATATGAGGCTTGTTCATGTTATAGCACTGTGCTAGTGTCAGTGTTCCACAGAAATCTGCAAATCTAATACTGGCTTCAGCTGTATCATCTCAAAAATATGAAACTTGGCATGTTTTGGTTTCAAAGAATGTTATTGTACTGAAAAACTTGCCATGTTTTGGTTTCAATCAGTACGACCGCATAACTATTTCAGTTTTGTGCATCAGCTACAGAGTGTTGCCTAATTTATCACGTTTCAAACTATTTTATCATTCATTCAATAGATCTTTATTCTCAGCCAAAAAATCTGTCAGGAGAAAAGGAATACGAAGTAACTGACCTGCTCCGTATATGGCAAATATTTCCCATCAAATACTACTACCACACGATCTTTCCCATCTACTCCTTTAACTTTGTTAACCGAGCAGTAAAAGTCTATAGCTGACATACAACACAAAAGAACAAATGAATAGCAGGAAAAAAAAAATTCATCTGTGAAACATATTAAACTTATATACATCAGTTAACATCTAAAGACAGAAGGATCAGTGAGACAACAGGTACCATTATAAATATTCCCTTTTATGAACTCAGCCTATCATATCATTTATGAACTCCACTTATAAACTGCATTTTCTCATTCAACATTTTGGTGGTTTCTCTATCAATTCTACTCTCCATTGGTTTGCCGCTATCAACAATGACTGCTAAGAGCAACATAACTTAAAAACATATAAATTCCCTGCATTGTAGATTCTTACTCTCCATTATTTCACATTCACTATCACCAATCACATGGCAAATTTCTTTACCATCAATTTTTTTACATGAACCTTGTGGATATAGTAAATTCTCATCAAATATTACTTCAGTAACATGCCTTGGAAGAGACATAATATGTTTTAAACTGAAAGCACTAATGAGTTCTAAAGGATTTTATGAAGTCAACTTAATATCAAGAGACATAATACTTCAGTAACATAGCGCTGCATACATTTAATAACATGCTTGAGATGCCAAATTTTTCAAGCAATGAAAATGAGAAGTCAAAGTGATATACAAATCTAAGGATATAAAGTAAAAACTACAGTAATATATAATGATAACAATGTCTTTGGAATTAATATCAAGATGCTAAATAATTCATATACATCAGAATATAAGTACCCACGTAGTCTTTCCAAGAAAAGTTGCATTTTGAAACAACAAAAATTGGTTTCTTTACCTTTATTAGTTAAAATTGCAGGAGGACTGGGTTAATTTCATGGAAGAAATTCTGCACGCCCTTTTTTTAATGAAAAATGGGTATTTATTGTTAGAGAACTATGCTAAACTGCTATAAATGTTTAAGTAATGAAAATTAATCCTAAGGCAACCATGATAGACAATACCAAGAAGCAATGACTGATGTGAAGGATGAAAATTCATGCTTGTAACAGAGGAAAGTATGCTAAACTGCTCTAAATATTTAAGTAATGAAAATTAATCCTAAGGCAACCATAGTAGACAATACCAAGAAGCAATGACTGATGTAAAGGATGAAAATCCATGCTTGTAACAGAGGAAACTATGCTAAACTGCTCTAAATATTTAGGTAATGAAAATTAATCGTAAGGCAATCATGATAGACAATACCAAGAAGCAATGACTGATGTGAAGGATGAAAATCCATGCTTGTAACAGAGGAAACTATGGTAAACTGCTCTAAATATTTAAGTAATGAAAATTAATCCTAAGGCAACCATTGTAGACAATACCAAGAAGCAATGACTGATGTGAAAGATGAAAATCCATGCTTGTAATAGAGGAAACTATGTTGAACTGCTCTAAATATTTAAGTAATGAAAACTAATCCTAAGGAAACCATGATAGACAATACCAAGCACAACGCCAGTAGCAAAGATCTCCTTTAGTTTCCAGCTATCAGGCTGTGGAGATGGCTTCACCCTATCCTTGGAAATAGTCATAAAGGTACCTAAAGGTGGTGAGAGAAATGTGTATAGAGGAAAGTCAAGAATATGTTGTCTCACCATCATTTAGTATTGCAATAATCAGAACCATGAAGGGAGAAAAATAAAACTTCCAAATTAACGCAATGAACATGAAACCAAACTGCCAAAATAAAGAACAAAAGTATTAATCTAATAACTTCTTTACAATGTATGTTTTTCTTAGTCAAATGCCAGACCAAATTTTAGGTAAAATATTTCTGCAGCTAGATAAATGGTTGCTTAGTCAGTTAGTCATAATAAAGGTAAATGAAAAGCACATGTACTAAATATACTTGGTCCCTTTGCAGAGGATCACGACAATTTGCTAAAGCAGCATATTCTTTCATGTCAAGATATACCTTCCACATATCTCATTAATAATTAAAAGTAGCCAAAGAGTTGAAGTTTCTCACCTCAGAAAAAAGTTATACCTTCCACATATCTCATGAATCTTGAGGACGATGCAATTCAGGAGTATCAGAAAAAAGTTGGCTTGAACACATTTGATCCATTCTCCCATTCCCATTAATTGTAGAACAAATACCTGTGTTATAATTTATTTCCTATAAATTGTATATTGTTTTACTAATTAAGTTCAATCTATTGAAGATATGAATAATAAACTGAATGACATTGTACATAGCCTAGTGCTTGTTACAGAGATCTCTAGACCAACATCCAATTCCAATTTTCACCAAACTAAAGCAGACTTCCCTATCCATTTTCTAACTCCTCTTGTTCTCTAGTGTGATGACCCACCCTATGAAACGAAAATTTATATCCTCATTGTCATTGCAACCATTATCATCAACCACCACAGGAACCTTTGGGAATAAGGAAATCAAATTTAAAAAAAAAAAAGTCAGAATTCATACGGTTAGAAGTGGGACTAAAATCTCTACAAGTTTATTAGCTGAATTAATTTAGTTACATGTCAGTTATCATTCACTGTTGTACCTACTTTTAATTATAGATAGAAATTATTCTCCCCAAGTCTACCTCTCTTCTTCTCATCTCATTATCTATTTGTCTCTATCTTTGTTGATTTCTTAATTCTGCTATATACCCTTACACATACAATAAATTTGACAGAAAAATTATAACAATAACTTTGTCATAACACTTAACTAACCTTTTATGGATCCCATGACCATCCTTCAGGTCCATTAATTTTAATTACTAAAGAACCCTGCAATAAAAACAATTGCAGAGAAGAATTGAAAGCACTAAAATCAAGCAACAATTACAATCAACAAATAAGTCATATATCAGTTCATACTCATTGAAATGTAAAGCTACAATTTAAAGAGACCAACAAATCAGTCCATATACTCATCATTTTTCCTATATGACTTATATTAGCAAACAAAGAAACCAACAAATCAGTCCATACAGTCATCAAATACAACCCAAAACTATATAAATTAAAAAATTCTCATCGTGATACATGCGTAGAATACTTCATAACTGAAATTGAGTCAGCATCCAACTCTTATTTGGTTATGAACTTAAAATATGAGTTGTTACCATACTTTACCGTCATTCATTGTATCTTTCCCTTTATCTAATAACATCTTTTACCAAAGAAAAATGTTGATACAAAAGGCAAGGGGATGAAATATATGCTAAACAGGTAATAAGTTTAAAAACAGAGCAAATTGAGGCATGAACAACTTAATGACCATATCTTTGAGCAAATGTACATGCCTCACCTTTTCCTACAACTGGAGAAGCAGTCATGCCAAATATGCGGGACAGCTTTGTGGAATTAGATTTATAGAAAATCTACACAGTAAGCAAATTAACATTTGTAAGGAGCGGTTAAAAAAAAGACATCATGGAAAGATATATGTAATTTTATATGAATTTGACAGTAAATGAAAGATACTTTCATGATTTCTGCATAAGGATGGTTGCTTTTGACTTGAGCATGATGGCATTCATCAAAAATTAAAAGTGCTATCATCTCCATTTTTATGAAACAGTGTGATAAGCTATGAAATAGGATCTGAGGGGTCATAACAAAAACCTGAAAAAGAAATAAAATCACAAAATAGATATAAACTTTAAAAGCAAGCAACTGTACATCATAAAAGAACAACTTAGAAAACACAATCACTTCTATATCATTTAATTAAAAATTTCACCTAATACTTCAATAAAATAATATAAAACTAACAGTTAAACACAAATCTAGATAATATAAAAAACATATATAGATTGTATACAGCTTAATACTTTTCCAGAACAGAATGTATCTTTTTTTTCCTCAAATTGTGCTTCCACTTCCTAGGTTAAGTAAAGCTGAAGTCATGCCATCCAATGCTAAAATAAACGCAAAAAACAATTTTCTAATTGTCCCTCATCTAATGCCAGCTATAGCATATAGAAGACATCAGTTCAGAATCACAGTTCAGTCCTCATTTAAATTATGGTTTAGTCCTAGAATCATTATATATTCTTCATTTAGGTCCTTAACTCTCAAAATAACTCTGAAAATGCAAAGGAAATGAAAAACGAAATAGATGAGCAGGGACTAAATTGAAAACGCAGAAAAGTCTCAAACTCACCCGAAAATCCACCAATTTCAACGTTGGCATTGTAGAAGTCGCAGGTGAAACCCATTCTCCGTTTTTTGAATGTAGAGAGATTCGAAGGATGTAAACCCAAAACTCAGATGATGCAAAGCCAACCTGAAACCCAGACGGCGGAGGAAATTTCTGAACAGTGACAGTGAGCAGGCCGTCTTCGCAGACGGCGGAAATGGCATCGGTGTTAGCATTCTCCGGCAGCACGCAACGGGGTTTTGTGGCCTTAGGGTTTAGGGAGAAAAGAGGAAAGAAGAAGAAGAAGAAGAAGAAGAAGAAGAAGAAGAAGAAGAAGAAGAAGAAGAAGAAGAAGAAGAAGAAGAAGAAGAAGAAGAAACGTATGGGAGAAGCGGGATTTTGGAATTTGGAATTTGAAATTTGAAACTGAAATGTTGGAGGAGAGAATATAGAGATTTGGAGTCCGGCGGGTAAAGAAGCATGTGGTGAAGAGAGAGGCCCAACAATGAAATTTGACTTTGGTTAAAAAAAAAACGACAGGTGTCAGCTATAAAAAACGACAGGTGTCAGCTATTGGTGAAGAGAGAGGAATGAACTTTGTCTAAAAATGCGACACGTGGCAGAGCAAAACCTTGTTTTTTTGAATAGTATAGATATTAGAATTCACACACTGGTCGTGTCCTGTAACAATGTACTAGTAGTGATTTAGTATTATTTAATCCTATATATATATAAGGGCCCACTTATATATATATATATATGAGATATGAGATAATCAGATAGAGAAGAGGGAGTTAGGAGGAGCTATTGACAGAGTGAGAAACACTACAAACACAATGTAAATTAAATTACTACTAATTAGTAGCGCCTTGTCTCCCTCCCTGAATTTACGTACGATGATCAGATCAATATATTATTTTTTTTAAGGAGTCCATTCATTATTGTTTTGAATATATACAGATAACACGTGACCATTGCTTTTCCATTTTCCAAGTTAAATTCGGTTGAGGTTCAAGTAACTTGGAGTTAATATATAACTGGCAGGTAAATTCATTTGAATATAGAAACAATTAAGTGGTATTAAAGCAGAGACAAATGTGTGTGTATCTTTCCCTTTGACAAGAATCCAAGAGAAATACTGGAGAAACAAAAAATATCCTATGTATATATATTGTTGGACGGAAATGCAATCTAATAAAATAAAACAAATAAAAGAAGAAAAAAGAAAAAAAATATACACACAAAAATCTTCAAAATAACTTAAGACTTATAGATCTATGGTCTCACTCAAACTGACAACTTAATTATCTACACACAATTACCCAAGTCTTATTACATATCCATACCTTATCTCTTTTTATATAAGTCTCTCACTCTCTCTCATTTTATTCCCATCCATATGGGACTAAATGAATTTCCATTACCCAACATTAACACACATATAGATATACTAGGGGCTTTGCGTGCCCGTATGTATGTAAAATAAATAAGGGACTAAATTGTTAACTTAGTAAAGAAAGAGAGATCAAATAATAAATTTTTTCTTATTTTTAATTTCATAGACTATAATTTTAAAAATAGAACCAGAAAGGAGTGGACCATATAATATTTATACTTTCCATCCTTGTCAATGAAAACAAGGGGGTGTTTAGGATCAGATGCAGTTTTCTTCTATATATTTGTTTTCTTCTAGGTTTCGTATATATACGAGTATAAAGTAGCTAGTTGCATTAATTATTCACTAGCTAGCTAGTTATGCGTGTGTATGAGTGCATGTGTCCTATCTACACATGAAGAATAACCTGCTTTTTGGTCATCAAATTCAAGCCTCAGTCGATCGTCACTACTATGCTTATTCCACCTTATATACACCTCTCATTCCTCTCCTTCCTTGCAACATAACATCACATTACATTATACCAAACCTCTCTTCTATATATCTCTTCCTTCCTTAATCTCTTAGTCTCTACAAAAATCAAAATGGATCATCATCATCATCGTCAAATCATCATTTTCTTTCTTAGTCTTCTCATCATCATGTGTACTATTCCACATGTACTCATGCTCACCAATAACCAAACAGAGTTTGTTGCTCTGATGAAGAAGTCTTTCTCCGGTAACTACCCCTCCGATTGGAACAATGTTTCGAAACCTGTCTGCAATTTCACCGGCATCACCTGCGATTCCGAAGGACACGTCATCACCCTCGACCTCTCACGCCGGTCACTTTCCGGTACCTTCCCTTCTCATATCTGTTCTTTCTTCCCTTTCCTACGTGTCCTTCGTCTCTCCTATAACCACATCATCGGAGATAATTTCCCTATCTCCATTCTCAATTGTTCTCATTTACAAGAACTCGACATGAGTCACATGAATCTCGTTTCATCACTCCCTGATTTCTCACCCTTGTCTCCTTCTCTTAAGATTCTTGATCTCTCTTACAATCTCTTCACTAGCAAATTCCCCATCTCTGTTTTCAACCTCACCAATCTCCAAGTTCTCAACTTTAATGAAAATCCTAATTTTGAACTATGGAATCTCCCACCCCACATTCACTCTCTTAACAATCTCAACACTATGGTTTTAACTACTTGCATGCTTCAAGGCCAAATCCCTCCTTCCATTGGAAATCTCACCTCTCTTGTTGATCTTGAATTGAGTGGGAATTTCCTTACTGGTCATATTCCTCCAGAGATTGGTATGCTGAAAAATCTTCAACAGCTTGAGCTTTATTATAACCAGCTTGTTGGTGTTATTCCTGATGAGCTTGGGAATCTCAAGGAGCTTGTTGACTTGGATATGTCAGTCAACAAGTTGACTGGGAATGTCCCTGAATCTTTGTGTCGTCTTCCCAAGCTTCAAGTTATACAGCTTTATAATAACAGCCTCACGGGAGAGATTCCTACTGTGATACAAAACTCAACTTCCTTGACTATATTGTCCCTTTATGACAATTTCTTAACCGGAAATGTCCCAAGAAATTTGGGTCAGTTCTCACAAATGGTGGCTATAGACTTGTCAGAAAACAAGCTTTCTGGTCCTCTTCCAAGTGAGGTTTGCAGGGGAGGTACGCTTTTGTACTTTCTTGTTCTGGAAAATCAGTTCTCTGGAGAGATTCCTCAGAGTTATGCAGATTGTTTGACGCTTTTGAGGTTCAGAGTGAGTGGGAATCACTTGGAGGGCTCAGTTCCCAAGGGACTGTTTGGCTTGCCTCATGCTAACATAATTGATTTGGGTTACAATAATCTGTCTGGTCCAATCTCTGACACCATTGGAGTTTCAAAGAATTTGTCAGAGCTTTTCATACAAGGGAACAGAATCTCAGGGATCATACCTAGTACAATCTCTCGTGCTACCAATCTGGTCAAGATTGACTTGAGTAATAATCTTTTATCTGGTCCAATACCTCCTGAAATTGGCTATCTTAAGAAGCTTAACTTGCTTATGTTGCAAGGAAACAAGCTCAATTCTTCTATCCCAACTTCTCTTTCCTTATTGGAGTCTCTCAATGTTCTTGATCTTTCTAACAATCTCTTGACTGGAAACATCCCTGATAGTCTCTCTGCATTGCTTCCTAACTCTATCAATTTCTCAAACAATTTGCTCTCTGGTCCAATTCCTTCCTCACTGATAAAAGGAGGGTTAGTAGAAAGCTTTTCAGGGAATCCTGATCTTTGTGTGTTGCCTGTACATGCAAACTCATCGGATTCATCAGATCATACTTTCCCTCTGTGTTCACAGACACACAATAAAAGGAAGGAGAGTGTCATCTGGCTAGCTGTGGTTTCAGTGGCTATGATCATCATTGGATTTGGAGCTGTGTTGTTTCTGAAACGCAGGCCTAACAAACACAAGGCCATTTTGGCAAAACAAGATCATGATGACACTCATCATCTATCTTCCTCATTCTTCTCTTATGACTTGAAGAGCTTTCACAGATTGAATTATGACAAAGAGGAGATCATTGAGGCAATGGTGGATAAGAACATAGTGGGGTATGGTGGGTCTGGGACAGTGTACAAGATTGAACTGAAAAGTGGTGAGATTGTGGCAGTGAAGAGGCTGTGGAGTCGAACATCGAAGGATTTGGCACAAGAGGATCAAATGGTTTTGGACAAGGAGTTGAAAACTGAGGTTGGGACATTGGGAAGTATAAGACACAAGAACATAGTGAAATTGTATAGCTACTTCTCTAGCATTGAGTGTAGCTTGTTGGTTTATGAGTACATGCCAAATGGTAATCTTTGGGATGCACTACACAAAGGTTGGATTCACTTGGATTGGCCCATTCGCCATCAGATTGCACTGGGGATTGCACAAGGTCTTGCATATCTCCACCATGATTTGCTTCCTCCAATCATTCACAGAGACATCAAATCAACCAACATCCTCCTTGATGTTAATTACCAGCCCAAGGTAGCAGATTTTGGGATTGCCAAGGTTTTACAAGCAAGAGGAGGAGGCAAAGACTCCACCACAACTCTCATTGCAGGAACCTATGGTTACTTAGCTCCAGGTATTTCATTCTTAACTTTCATTATTGACTCAATTTCTTAATTAGTTATTAACCTTTCTCGGTAGGACATGGTTTCTATATTTAGTGATCCAAGTGTGAATAAATGAAGAGAAATATTATATTTTCGTCCTTAACAGATAGAGTGACTTTCAATATAGTTCTGCAAAGATGATTACCGTCAATTTTAGTCCCTCACAGATTAATTAAATCATGACCAAATTAATATAATATCACTTCCATATTCAATTAAAAGGCTCTTAGTTTAATATTTCTTTTAATTGAATCATCAAATTATAAAGATCAAAGTGCACTTTTGGTCCCATAACTTTTGCTCAGGTCTCAATTTGGTCTCATATCTTTGCAAAACATTCTACCGTCAGTCAGGGACGGAGCCAGGAATTTTTTAAAGGGGGGGCCAAAATTTTTTTTTTAAACTCATATAGTCATATATAAAATGTATTTATATATATATATTATGCATATTAAATATCAAAACTTAATTAATATTTTTTTTTAAATTTAATTAAATAAAAATATATCTAAAATTAATATCATTAAAGCATAGCAAAAGTAATTTCAGTATTCCTAAAGTATATGGTTAATTTCAGTTGTACTCTCAAATTTTTCTAGATCAATTGTACCCCCAATTTTAGGTTACAATTGACCTGATGTAAAACATCGAAAGTACAATTGACCAAAAAAAAATTTGAGAGTACATCTGAAACTGACCACATACTTTCAAGGTACTAACTTTTGCCTTAAAACATTAAATACAAAAATAGTATTAAATTGTACCTTTCATAATCTTGGTGATTTATAAGATAATCTCGAATTTGTGAACATTTATTAGGTTCTCATATTAAGGTAGTTGTGTCAATATTCTCTTCTTTAACTCTCATGACTTTAAGGCCAAAGTGTTAATTTAAGGCCACAATCCATTTTTGGTCTTATATCTTTTGCTCAACTTCAATTTGGTCCCCTATCTTTTTTTAGTTGCACTTTTGATATTATATCTTTTGATCAAGTGCACATAATTTGTCCTGTATCTTTTTTATTACAAATATGGTCTCATATCTTTGCAATAAGTTTTACTATTAGTCTCGCAAAGTGAAACCTTTTGAAAAGATATGAAACCAATTAGTATTATTTAATCCTATATGATCAAAAGATATAAGATCATTTCTGTAATATGAACAAAAGATATGAGACTAATAGTGCAAGAGGAAAAAATAAGGATCAAATTGAAACTTAAATAAAATATTAAAGACCAAAGATATACTTTGACCTTAAATATACATTTTGTGTATTATATATCTATATATATTAGAATTCACAAACTGGCTGTGTCCTGTAACAATGTACTAGTAGAGATTTAGTATTATTTAATCCTATATATATAAGGGCCCACTTATATATATATATATGTATATGTATGAGATATGAGATAGTCAGATAGAGAAGAGGGAGTTAGGGGGGCCATTGACAGAGTGAGAAACACTGCAGACACAATATAAATTAAATTATTACTAATTAGTAGCAATTAGTGAAATTTTGGGGGGGGGGGGGGCGTGGCCCCCACCGGCCCCCCTTTGTCTCCGTCCTTGCCGTCAGTCCCACTTGATCCAAAGATATGAAACTAGTTCTGCACATGACCTAAAGATGTGTGACCAATTCTGCAACTTGACCTAAAAATAAAATATGGGACCAAAATAAAAATAAAAAACTTTTTAATGATTAATTTGCAAGTCACTCTATCTGTCGAGGACTAAAATATAATTTTTCTCATGAATGAATATATGATTCTCATGGATGGGTGTGTGATGTGTGTGACAGAATATGCATACTCATCTAGAGCAACAACCAAGTGTGATGTGTACAGTTTTGGGGTGATTCTAATGGAGCTGATAACTGGGAAGAAGCCAGTGGAGGCAGAGTTTGGAGAGAACAGGAATATTGTTTTCTGGGTTTCAAACAAAGTAGAGAGCAAGGAAGGCATTAATGAGATAATTGATAAGAAATTATCATCATCATCAGGGTTGTTTAGAGAAGAGATTATAAAAGTCATTCGAATTGCCATTCAATGCACTTACAAATATCCTGCTAATCGCCCTACCATGAAACATGTGGTTCAGCAACTCATTGAAGCAGACCCATGCAAATTTGATTCTTCCAACTCCAAGTTGTCAAATAATGCCAAATAAATAAATATATATCAATCATTAATTAATGGTTGCCATAAATAAAAAAACTTTTAATTTTAATTTTGATTATGTACACTATTATTTAATACTGCTTGCTGGATAACAAAATATAGTCTTCTTCCATCCACTATGTAATTGAGAGACCCATGATACATACATACCAACTTGTTATATCTTATATTACATGGCTCCACCCCTTTCTGGTCGTCCATGTTTAAAACTATAGTCTATAAAATTAAAAATAAGAGAAAATTTATTATTTAGTCTCTCTTTCTTTACTAAGTTAACAATTTAGTCCCTTATTTATTTTACATACATATTTGCGTGCCCTAAGCCCCTAGTATATATATATATATATGGCAAAACATCATTTCGTGCCCCTAACGTTTGCAGTGATTTTCAGTTATGCCCCTAACGTTTCATTTTGTTCAGACGTGCCCTCAATGTGAAACTAACGTTTCAATTATGCCCCCAATTTTGACTCAATGCCCATGTGGCAATTTTTTTTACTTATGTGTCATTTTTTTTGTCTACGTGGCATGATAACTGGACATTCTTATTTTTTATTCCACTGTGGCATAATGACTGGATTTACATTTTTGAACATAAAAATTGAGTAAACTAGCAAATCAGTCCCTGGATTTACATTTTTCATCATTTTCATTCATTTTAGTCCCAAATCCTCAAAATAAAATTGTAAAGTGTCCTAAAACTCTTTCAAACATTTTGATTTAGTCCTTAAAAATATTAAAAACCCTAAAACCTTGAACCCCAAAACTCAAATTCCTAAACCATAAATCGTTCACCATTAAAAAAAATTAGTTCATCATCACTTGATCATCATCATCATCATCATCATCATTTATCAGTTCATCATCCAAAAATTAAAAAATAATCCTAAAAATTAAAAAAAAAACATCGTTCATCATCATCATCAGTTTATCAAAGGCTAAAGACACCCTCAACAAAAACAAAATCCAGATCTGGCCGTCGCCCATTTTGCAAGGATGCGTTCTTCGAAATTTTCGTCAAATCTGGAAGCTAATCGTTAAACGAGTTACATAATCTTGTAATTCATCTTCTTCCGATTCTTTTGGTCTATTTTGCGTAGTCTAAGAGCCTGTGTATCGCCGGATTGAAAATTTCACGTCCTTGAGTTCTTGAAATCGTTGATTTCGATTCATCAATTCCGGAAGCATTTTGGCCAATGTGATTTTCCAGATCTTCTCGTCTTAAAGAAACGATTCATTCTGTTGTTTGTTTGCCGGAAACAACGACAGAAAAACGCCGAATCTGGCGGGTTGAGCGGCAGCTCTGTTTTGGGCAACAGGTCAGGTAGCGAGAGGTTGAAGATGACCTCTTCGCTAAAACTGCCGTTTTGGTCCTTCCAGTTTTGTGAAACTTGCGTTTTGGTCCAGCAGTTAATTAAAAAAAAAATGCCCAGTCATGATGCCACGTAATCAAGTCAGACAAAAAAATGACACTTAAGCAAAAAAAAATTGCCACATGTGCATTAAGTCAAAATTGAGGGCACAATTGAAACGTTGGTTGCACATTGAGGGCATGTCTGAACAAAATGAAACGTTAGGGGCATAACTGAAAATCACTGCAAACGTTAGGGGCACGAAAGGGTGTTTTGCCTATATATATATATATATATATATCTTATATTATATGGCTCCACCTCTTTCTGACCGTCCACATTTTAAAACTATAGTACAAAATTAATAATAAGAGGAAAATTATTATTTGATCCCTTCTTTTTTTACTGAGTTAACGATTTAGTCCCTTATTTATTTTACATACATATTTGCGTGCCCATTAGGGCACGCAAAGCCTCTAGTATATATATATGTTTTATCTTTCTTCATATACACACAACGGCTTGTAGCTAGATTCTTTCTTTGACTCTTTTTCTTGTCTGTATTGCTGCTGCCTCTCTTTCTAATCTTCTTTTTTGACTCTCTGATGAATTTGAGTTTGATTGTTGTGGATGCTTTACAATAATATAGCTCAGGATATTCATATTTCATGTAGACCCACAATTGAAGTCACTAGCCAACTTGCTTTTAGAAATATTTAATTGTTTTGTTCTTTTCTTTTTTCTCTTTTTTCTATCTTCAATGGTTTTTTTTATTTATGATGAGAGTGAATAAAGATGGTCCATTAAAAGGGGCATATTTTAGTGAGGACCAAAAGGTTGTGATACGCTTCGCTTCTGAATTCAATATCAAGGCATGATATGTATAATGTACGTGGATATAGGAGGACCAAAAGCTATCCAATGGCATATTTTAGTGAGGACCAAATTTTTTTTTCTTCAGCTACTATAGATGTTATATCTAAATTATATATATGTTATGAGTCATTACATGAATACATGATGATTCATGACTCATGAGCTATTTTTCAAGCATTTGAGAAATCACTTTAATTAATTTGCTCGCTCATAGGTAACAGTAACTTAAGCTTTTTCTTCTTCTTCCTGTTGCTCACTTTTCTTGGAGAGTTTGATTGTTTTGTTAGAATTGAAGTGAGGCGTTCTCTACATCTCACAGTAGATACTAGATAGTGAAGCAAAATGAGGCATGAATCTCCATTATATAAGTACAGTTAATACCTGCTTATTTTTTTATTATACAAAATTGAAGTGAGGCATTATATATATTATATTGCTCCATTGTCCTAAATTAAAAACCTACTTATTGGCATTGCAATCATATATGTCACCACTCCCAAAAAACCTTCAAGCACTCAACTTGCAAAGATTTCAAGTATACATAGCTAGTATGTATGTATCTCAGGAAATCGAAATTTCTAGAGTGAATTAACTGAAGAAAAAAAAAATTTGGTGATGAAACCTTAAAGGTGGTCGAAACTCGATCCATAAGGCAGATTGTAAAAATCACACAGAACAAGGACAGAGGCACGTTCTTGTTATACTTTATGTGCAAAAATGTATGTTTTGTGCATGGATGGATGGTCATCACACGTGTGGATGCAACTTTATCAAGTATATATGCATTATTATATATATAAGGATATGCTTTGTGAGTGGGGTGATGGGGTCACCTGAGAAGAATGAGATTCATCAAGAAAAGGAGAAACTAATTAATTAATTAATTCTTTAGCTAGGCATGGTGGAGAGTCCATAAAGAAAAAGTGGGAAGCTTCGATATTAACAGTTGCTAAATAAAAAAAAAACAGAGGATCCAAACAAGCTTTGACTAATTGACTATGAGAAACAACCAAAAGAGGTCATGTAATGAGTGAGACATCCAGCAAATGGAAGGATATACATATCTAACCAGTGGATATTCTGTTTTCTAATAAGTCATCTATACGTAATATTATATGAGTTTCACTGAATTCAATAAGCACCAAACATTCAGTCACAGTCATTGAAATCAAAAATTATATATCCGTTTCTAATTCAAGAACATACATAAATACCTGCTCAGTGCTCAATTATTATATATATCTGAATTGTACTGAGTAAAATGGCCACTAAATTGTAAAACTAGAAACCCATATATATATATATATATATAGGTTGAACTGGTGACACTAATATATGAGAGATCAAAATGATGCACTATGAAGACAATAATTGCCAACACGACCAGTGACTATATATGGACATTACAAAACACTACACTACACATTTATTTATGTCAAAAAATAATAGTGTGTGTGTGTGGACCACCATGGTGGAACCCATTGTTGAGGCGCAATAATTCCAAAAGTGTCTTGTATATGCTCATGTTAACATCTTTGGATGCAATGCCAATTTGAAGCACTTTGTTTTTTTTTTTCTTTTTCCTAAATTAAAGATGCCAAGTTTGTCAATTTTGGTCGAGACTTTAGTACTTCAGTCTTCAGGATCTTTGTCATACTAGTCTTTTTTTTTTTTTTAGTGCACTTTTGCTTCTATATCTTTGGCAAAGGTTTTAATTCGGTCAAATAATTTTTTTTGTTACAATTTTAGTCCTATAACTTTGGTAAAGGTCTCAATTTGGTCCCATAATTTTTTTTTTACAATTTTGGTCTCATAACTTTTGAAAACGTCTCACTATTGGTCCCAAACTGATTTCCATCTATTATTTGCCGGTAAAGATGATCTAACATACTGAGTTGGATGATGACGTGACAAATATAGGTGAAGTTATGAGATGGATGGAAATCAGTTTGGGATCAATAGTGAGACGTTTTCAGAAGTTATGAGACCAAAATTGCAACAAAAAAGTTATGGGACCAAATTGAGACCTTTAAAAAATTTATGAGACCAAAAGTAGTTTTTTTTTTACACTTTTTGTAGACTAAAATTGTTCGTGTAACTAATCATTATTGTATTCACATTACAAACATAGTGGCTCAAAAGATTTGTGACCAGCCCAATATATTGAACCAGGCCCGGCCCAGTTTTAAAAAATGGAACCTGAAATTAATTTCTTTTTTTTTTCTTTTAGTGTATATATTTTATTTTTATTATTATTTTTTTTTATAAGAATATTTTATTTTCTCCAATAGGAAAATAGCAGCTGTGCGTTTTGGTTAGGACCACCACAGTGCTACTGCTACAAAAACACAAGCTTAAATGATATAAGCCAAAGAAATTTCTTTATTTATGTAAATGGATTTTCAGTTTATATATTTGAATTGTATCATATTATAGGAAACTTGCCAAACTTCAACTTCAACATTACATTAATTGCTGCATAAACATGATAAATAAGAGTGGCCTAAAAATAGCTCATTTAAGAGACTGTGAAACCTGGCTATTTCATAAACCTGACTACTTCGCTCCATGAGGTGACATGTTCAAGACAAAATTTAAATGCTCTTTATTGCCATTTTCATGTCTTTTGAACGGTGACACCCAAAAATCAAAATACTTAACAATTTATACTACTTGTGAAATGTGAATATATGGGTTTGAAATCTTAATTAATTTTTTCTTATCCCAAAATGAACTCTCCCTTCAACAAATATTTCTTTGTTTTCATTAATTTCCGATAAATAAAAATCACTAAACGGTTTCACTAAAAATAAAAATCTTTAACAACCCTGCCTTTTCTGGGACCTATTAAGTATAAGGACCTCAAAAACATACAAGAAGAGAAACAGAAAGACAGTCCACGAATTGAATGCCGTTTTGGTAGTTAACATTATTTAGGCCTTAGCCCACCCCAGCTTGCTGCTGTCAATTTTTCCATGTTTCCTTTGTTCAATCATATATTTGAATTTAAGAAAAAAAATAATATTCAGTATTAAATAATTATTACCTTGAAATTTAAGGGACGACAAAAGTTTGTGAGGACTTTTGTCTATAAATTGATTTCACAGTTTGCTGTCTTTATTGTTTCATAAATTCATATGTGATATGTCTATTCATCATTTTGTATGTAGGGTATTTCATGTATCAGAGTTAGTGAAATAGATTCAAATTATATCTCTGTGTTCTTATTGAATTTTTCAATTTGTGACCCATTTGCTTTAAAAAAACAATATCAACGTAAGCAACTATGGAGACGTTTGGTACACAGATTATTTTTCCATTCTCGGCCAGGAATGTGATTCCTAGGAATAAGATTCCAAGATTATAAGAATGTCTGTTTGGATGAGTTAAAATAATCCTAGGATTATTTTACAATATTCCCAGGAATGTTACAATCTTGTGTTTGGTTTAACTTTGATATTCCTGGGAATGTTTAATACTTTTACAAATATGCCCTTGACTTTTTATTCTCTACTAATAGTTTATCTAATGTAGAAATTTTTTAAAACAATTCTTGAGAAAAATACTTAATCATAAAGAAATAATTATATCATAATTAAAATTTTTAAATAACATTAATAGATTCATGAGAAAAATACTATTTCATAACACAATGTCTATAATTCTCAACATAATAAAATTGTCTAAAAAAGTCTCACTCAAGACATAACTGAAATAATTCTCAAAATAACACGAAAATAAAAGTTCACAATACTTATGAGAATGACAAATATGAAAAGTGACAAGGGTTTGTAGAGAAATAATTAACTACGGGAAATTAATTAGGGGTAATAAAGTCATTTTGGATGTGAAAAATAATCTCATATCATGGGACTAAACTAATCCCACCCCCTAGGTTGAGATTAAAAAATAGTTATTTTAGGAAATTATACTACTCCTGGGAGTACAATATTCCCGGGACTAATTTTTCAATTCGCATACCAAACGCGGGATTACTTTAATCCAAAGCTCATAATCCTGGAACTATTTTTTCAATCCGTGTACCAAACGCCTCTAATAGATATAAATCAAAACGTACACATAGAACACGTAGGTGTTTTCTTTATTGTTTTAGAACATACTAAATATTACTTACTACATAAAAAATAAAATAAATAAATACTCCATATATTATGAGTCGTTGATTTTCGATCCAATGAATATATACCAACAACATACTTAGGCCCCAGTCTTTAAAGTATCCAGAAATATAACACATCTTTTTAATTAACCGATGAAGGGGAAAAGGTTATTTTTGTTGTTATTACTTATTAGTTATTACTATGGCAGGTTGGATTGAAACTTGTTGCTAATTACCCTCTTCCGGTTCTGAATATCTGATGTTTTAGAGAATTATTTTTGTTTCAAAATATCTGATGTTTTATGAATTTTAGAGGACATTAATTATTTTTGTACCATTCTACCCCTTTAAATCTAATGAGTAATAAAAGCTACAATTGACTTATGTGATTAACTAGTAATTATTTAATAGGGATAGTTTAGTCATTCTACCTCATTTTTCTCTTCATTCTATGTGGACTAATCATTTCCTCAATCTGTGTGTAGAAACCTTAAACACCAAATATATAGAACCGGAGGGAGTACCATATATAAAAAGTTTAAAAGGATTTTTCAAACCAAACCAATGATTAAATTACAATATCTGTTGTAATTTGGTGGGTGCACACATACCAATAAAATAATTAGTTCATCTTAAACTTAGAAAAATCTAGGATAAAAAGACTACATTACCCTTATTTATTATTTCCTATTTTCAAAGGATATTTATTATTAAGAGTGAATAGGTAAGGATAAACTTGTAAAAAAATAATTAATGCTTTCTTGATTTTGTAAAACTTCAGATATTTTGAAACATAGATATCTTCAAAACTATGACAGATATTATGAAACAGAGGGAGTACAACTTACTCTCTCTGTCCTATAATATTTGCTTTGTTGGAGGATTTTTTTTATATCAAAATATCTGATGTTTTACAAAATTATGAGAGTATTAATTATTTTTTACCATTCTATCCCTATTAAAAGTCAAAGATATTGAATTAGTGAGAATAACTAAGAGTAATTTAATGAGGACAATTTAGTCTTTTTAATCTTATTTTTTCTTATTTTAGATAAATTAATCATTTCCTTCATGTATAGATTTACATTAAAAATAAAATATTTTGGAAGAGAGGGAGTACAATGCAAGCATTTGAGCATCTTCCAATGTATGTTTGTCTAAAATATTTAATCATGAATTAAATTGGAATTGATTTTAGTGGTGGGTGTATTGAATTGAGATTGAGGTATTCCATAACGTCCAAGGCACTGCACACAATAACACAGCTTAAAACAAAACAGCTTTCATCTGCCTGTCATGCATACAATACATACTTTCATGATACAAAAATATATGGGTTATTAGGGCGGCTATTTCATTTATTCCTACCAACATATTTATTAGTACTTATTAACATAATTAATTACACCCTTCTACCTTCCAATTTATTTTACTTTATTATTATATTTATATATATTTACTTCACAAACGTATAATTTAAATGGTTAAATATTTTATGAGATGAGATGTATATTAATATTGATTTTAAATAAAAATTTTTTAGTCTATCCTAAATGAAGAAAAGGCTGGAATTCATATTGTGTAATTTTGGATTTAAAAATTTTAGATTTATAGAAAAACATCACGTCAGTAGCATATACAATGTATAGGTCAAAAAACTTGGAACTATTATCATTAATAAGCAATAAAATAGGGGTAGGTATGTTGTTGTTGTGAAGGCAAAGGTATTAGAAAAACAAAGCGAAAAATAATTTAGTTGGTATTATATTAATTAAGCTATACAGTACCTGCCGGCTTTAATTTCTCTGTTTCTCATTTTGCAATTCGTAAATATTGGTTTCGGCTATACGTATGTTATAATACCAACATAAGCTATACGTATGTTATAATACCACACTCTGTCTGTCTATCTCTCACATTTATAAAAATTGATTGATTAATTAAAGTGGTGGAATTGGATGTTCATGGCTAATGTGGATGTAAAAATTGCTGTAAGCGTGATGATGAATGTTATTGTTATATACTTATATATTATAATAACTCAAAGAGTGATTTTGGTGTTAAATGTATACTCTAATATTATTTTGATTCAATATGTTTTAAAATGTTTAAATTGCTCATAAATATTAACAAAATGTTTTATTTTGGTCCCAAATTATTAAATTTGGTCATGTATCTCTCGTCTCTCATTTCAAGTTCAAAAGACTTCGTAAGAGAAACTTGTAACTCTGAATTCGTTGCATTAGAATTTGAAATAAGAGAGATGTGATCAACTTTGCTTATTTGACCATAAAACGAGCAATCTACTTTTACGACCGATTTGATCTCGTTTGCTGATGACTTCAACGGGATAGATAAAGTACTATTTGAGAACAATATGTAACTCTAAACTCATCACGTTTGAACTTGAAACGAGTCATATTCAATAGTTAAGACCAAAATGAAACATTTCATCAATATTTAAGACTAATTTAAATATTTTGAAACATAATAGACTAACAAACATTAGGGTATAAGGACCAAAATGTAACTTTAACCGTTAATAATATAGTAATAAAAAAAAAAGGTGAGGAATTGTGAGTCAGCAATGTCTGTCTCTGTCTCACGTCATTTTACAGTGGAATTGTGGAAGCAGGAAGGAAGGCACGCTGTTGTTGTTCTTCTTTCTTGTTCTTCTCCCTAAGGCCTATAACCTTTCCTGACGCATCATCCAAATTCAAATTCCCAATCTAATTAAATTAATTGTTTATTTTAACCATTTCGATGCAAATGAAAATGAAAACCAACAACAAGTCACAGGCTCAGTTTCACACAGCATAATGCCAAAAAGGCAACAAGAGAGAGAAAGTGTAGTAGCACCGGTTTTGAGTGTGTTTGTATTTATATTTGATTTGTGTGTGAGAGAGAGAAACACACACACACACACAAATCCAAAACGGTGAGCATTGCCAGAAAGAGAGACAAAGAGAAAGTTGAAAAACGCCTTTCACATTCACTTTTACAATCACAATCACCATCATCCTCCTTCCCTTCTTCCTTTCCTTTCCCCCAAATCCAAAAATCTCTCTTTCTCTCTCTACACAAAACCTCCTTCATTCCTTCCAATCAAATTCCTCTCTTTTTCTCTCTCTCTCTCTAACCCCTTAGAAGCCAAACACACAAATCCCTCATTAACAGCAAAAAGGCTTTAACTTTGGCTACCATTTCTCTTGTCAATGGCTGTGGAAGACGACGACATGCTTCTCTCTTCCTCTTCATGCAATGACCCTTATGCCCTTCCTCCCATACGGCTTCATCTTCAGGTATCTCCTTATTACTTCCTCTTTCTACATCCTTCATCATCATCATTCTTCACTCTTCGATGAGAGCTTTGCAATGTAGCTCTTTCTCTCTCTCATTGGGTCCAGAAAAGGCAGACAGGATGGAGCCAGGCATTATATATATATTTATATATTTTTATTTAAATATAGTTTTTCTTTTCCTTTTTCTTCCATCAAAGCCTGCTGCAATGCAATGTTTTCTTTCTTTTTTTTCTTTGAAAAAAAAATCTTTTGTTTTTTTTTTCTTTTGCGGTAATCTGAGACCTTAAAGGAAGACACAGGAGCATACGACTCGTCATCGATCTGGGTTTTCGTTATCTTACACTGAAATGCTAAGTGCGGGACAGTGAGTGAGTGTGTAAAGGAGTTTGATGATTCATTGACTTTCACATCTATCTATGTATCTTTGATGTTTGTACTCATTTCCATAGCTAATGATATAATGACGGTGAAAATGTATGTGTATATCTTCTTATCCATTTTTCCCCCGTACAGAAATTTGTTTAATCGACTTACTCTTCCCTCTGCCATTTCCTCTGTGTTTTCAGTTTTTGGCCCGTTTCATATTCTTGCTGTGATACTACGTTCCTTTAATATGTCTTCTTGTTTTGTTGGGCTGTGCCAATTTTATTGTTTTCTGATTAGTTGGGCGCAAATAAGGGATTCTGTAATTTGGAGACGACTTAGGTATTAAACGATTGATTCATAGTTCAAGCTTTTGGTCTTATATCAGAACAGTGGCAAGTCAGTTATTTTTTCCATTATTGTGTGGGAAATAGTGGATGGAAAGAGGTGGTCCAATAATGTGTCAGGGAGCATATGAAATAGATGTCGTCGATCCACTTTTCTGCATAAGTGGAGCAATTTCAACTTGACTTGACTCAAGTGGGACTTGCATTGCATGACCTTATTCTTTATGGATTTGTCTGATCAGGACTTGTCTTGGACTAGGAATTCTCACAAGGGAAACTATTGTTTATCTATTAATTTGTAATTTCATTGTGTTTAGAAATTTGGAATGATTTAGGCGTTAATCTTCATTAATCAGGGATTATCAATAAAGCAATGGGCCTGGGGGATACTGTTACCTCATAGTAGTACTTTAGTATCAGTAAGGTTTCATGTTTACGATGGCACATTAATAAGATTGCTATCAGTTAGTAAATCTACCCTTTTCTTGTGATGTTCTTAGGAAGATTGAACTCTATGTCCACCATGGGAGCTGATTTTGAAGTACCCATCTTCAGGGACCTGTGAGCAGTAAGATTGATTACCAATTGGAACAGTGTTTTCAACATGTAAGTTTCTTCATGATACAAATCATTGTCAAAAGGCTCATTAGTGGAAGAATAACAAAATTGTTCCTCTAGATATTTCTCCAATGAAGTTTTTGTAGCCAAATTACCACTTTTGACTATTATTAAGAAATCTGAAATTTTCAATTTGACACTACCTCTGGGCTCTACAAAACTTAATATTAATATTTTTGCTGTTTGGGTTAAAAAATTAGTGACTAAATTGCAACTTTGGACTTTTAAACCATATTCAAGATTTGATGTTCCAAAAATTGTGTGAACCAAGCCCATATTTTCATGATTTAATATGTGCTGTACGTTTGAATACCTACAGATGAACAGAAGAAATTAAAAAAGTGTGGATTTTCCTTGGATAATTTACATTTCACAAATTTTTTTGTGGAGTCTATGATAACAAAGATAAATTCTACTTTAGAATTTTGTTCCTTTTCTTTTGCTTGTACCTTTGATACAAAATATTTTTGATAATCTTCAGTTCATCCGTTCTAAGAATTTAAACAACACAATATGTGAAAGAATTTTGTATGGATCAACATCATTCTTGCTACATCAATTCTTGAAAGGGTTTAAATGTTCTTAAGATATAATTTGATCATTAAATGTTATGAGGAAGAAATACTTTGTCATTTTCCCCTCCTTTGTGAGCCTTTTGATTGGTAGATGTATTGTGAGAAAACTTGCTGTATTGAAAGTATTGAAGCCATTCTTGATTTCAAATCCATCATCAGTTTGATATACAACATACTTCTATTGCTCAAGACTCCTGCAAATAGGTACTTCAAAGTTTGAACTAGCTTTAAGATTGGGATAACGGGTATGGAACTCTGCATTTATTCGTGAAAAAAGGTGACCGATAGGTATGACTTATGAGCATGCTGAAAACATAGGATTGAAACTTTTACAGATAATCTTGTTTTCAGTGTCGCCATGAAGGGAACTCTTCTAAAACTAAGGACGTAGTGGAATTACTACTTACTATAAGTACTTCGAAACAAAGTATGAAATTCAGTTCTGATTTTGACATAAACTGCTACTTAATAGGACACACAATTTTCAAGTGTCAAATTGCTGTTACAGGTTTAGCAAGAGAAGGTCAGAGAATCAATCAAGCAAGACTTTGTCGACTGCTCTTTGAGAATGATTTATTCTGTCTTATTTCATTGATCCACCTCCTCATTGATTCAGGAGTGTATTGGTTAAATCCATGTTCTTTCATCTCATACATATAATAACAGTGCTGCGGAAACAAATGAAAGTTTAATATACATTATTTGCATAATGAAGCAATTATTTGCATAATACAGCAAAGCTACTATCACATTGTTTCAGATTAAGGAGTCCTCTGTTCCCCATTTACCTACTACCTTGTTTGCGCGCTGTCAGTTTTTGACCTTTCATGTTACAACATGCCATTTACTGATTTTAATCTCTTCAGTACCAAAAAATAAAGAAAAGTACCTGAACGTCCAAAAAAGAAAAAATGCCGGGGCTACAGATTTGCCAAAATCTTTTTTTTTTTTTTTTTCATGATTCTCAAAGCAGGCCTAGCATACATGAGACTAATCTTATGATCAATACGATGGTGCCGAAGGCTGTGTGCTTGATCTGCATTCTGCAATTCAACCAGTGATTATGAGGATAGCACTAAGCAATCTTATCTTGTGATCTTTTCCAGCTTATTCTGGACTATTCTCTTGTTTTTGGACATATTTCCTATCGTCGATTTAGAAGCCATTTCACACAACTTCATAATATAGCTGCCTCCTATCACTCTATCAATAAGCAAGTGTTTACTGTTTTCTCTTGATGAATTAGATGTCATAGTTAATGATTATGATTTCACAAAGTCTGTGGCATTTGTTAGAGAAGAAAAAGGTCCACAGATAATCGTTCATTCTTGGATGCATCCATTTATGTCTTGGAATGGATGTATATAACTGCCCATCGTCCTACAGAGCCAACCAATGCAAAATTCATCATTTTTTTTGTTTGAAAAGATGCGTTTAGCATGCGCAAATCGTATGAATGTAAGATAGTCGTTTTTCACGGAAAAACATCCATGCGTCATCGAACGTAAAAGTTTTAAGTGAAAACATCCTTGCGTCATCAAAAGTAAAAGTTTAAGTGAACACTTCGAATTAATTTTTTTTTTTTGGTAAATACCATGGGTGTTCCCCACCTATTCGTGTTACGGTTTAGGCAAAGACAAAGACTAATCCAATTATCTCTTTTTAAATTAACTGATAGTCAGTCTTTCAGTGATACGAATTTAATAAAGTCATTCCATAACAACGCATGCTTCAGAAAAAGAAAAGACAAATTTTTAACTGTATAATTCACCCCAAAGAACCAGTGAAAAATTATTATTATTACCAAAGGAAAAACTTCAGTACTATTCATTTGGAGAAGGACGGGGGAAAAAGATTCCACTGGACAGAAAAGAAAGAAGCATACTTATGTATTACTGAATTCCGATTGTGCCGAATCTGATCTGAAGCACTGTGTAAGAATTACAATAAGTATAGAAAATAGACCAACCAAACCTACAATAATTACATCACTAAATAACTTCGGAACCCATCCTAAAAGATATGAATACAATTTAGTTAGAAATTTACAACATTAATATGGCCCCCTTAAAAAAAAAATTTATAACTTTAGAAGCCCCTGCTAACTGATGCTGATCAAAGTGATTGCCATTCTTTTGAGGTCTACATGGAAATCTAAGCACACTCCAAAGAGTTCATACCTGAGGCCTGAGGGCGTTACAAGAAGACCTGTATATATATATATATGCAGGGAAGGAAAACTACAGGCAAGTGTTATTGAAAAAGTTCGGGAAAAGACCACATTATGAACCTCACAAAAAGGTCACACTCCAGAAATTCAATATGTGCAGCCCGGCCAATGAAGGAGTTCAAATTCTTGCCATAGGCAGTGGAATCAAAATTGACATCACAGCGCATGAACACTCGATGCTCTGTGGGATTGGAACGGATTTGGTCCAAACAATTATTTAGCATCTCTAAAAACGCTCTTCCTTTCTTTGAAGTGTCTCGTGAAGCAGCCAGGCATGATTCAATCCTAGCAGAATGGTAGGGCACATAACCATCCTGAACAATGCATTACCAGCAACCCAAAGAAATTTCAAGTTAAAACTAGAAGCAAACGTGCCACACAACAAAGGGGAACTTGGAAAATAATAAATTCAATTAACTAACTAAGATGAATTATCTATCGTTTTCTTAATAACTTTTAATAATTCATTAGGCCATAACTAGGGCAGATGATCAAATACTGACATACAACTATCATATCTTACTACATTTTAAGGACAAGTTCATCTCCCTGCATCAAGTAATGGCTGTAATGCTTCCTAAATGAGAACCTTTTCTTTTCTTTTTTTATTTAACAAAAATAAGGATATTTGGATTCTGTTTGAAATTTGAGGTACCAAGAACATATGATTCATCTAAAACTTACATTTATTTTTCCTATAAGATGTAATTTATTGTATCAAATGTAAGTATGTGATTCACAAGGATTAGTAAGTAAGAAGTCAGTAGTTGACATGCACCAGTCAAATTGAATTGTATATATCATGTTGAAGGTTCAATTCCTAATCCTATCTTGAAAAAAGAAATAAATGAAATCCATCAAGTAAGTCCCATTTTACTCAGCCTAACCATGATAGTAATAAATTATTACCCAATTACAAACAGAATACAGTAAATGGTAACGATGTTAGAAGAAAATACCTGAGGGGAAGATAGCAAGATAATATGCCTGAAATGGTACAAAGTCTTCTGCTGAAAAAAGAAAGAGAGAAAAAAAGGAAATAATTGCATTAGAAACTGAATAAAAGTAATTACACAGCATATGATCAATTCGTTCCTATAAGTAAAACAAGAATAGAAAAAACCAGCTTACTTTATAATTTATATGTAGGAAAAAAGAAAAAACTCTGCCAAACTTTGAAAATAGCCTCCTTAACCCCTTCTATCCACTTTTTATAATTCAATTTCAGCTTCACTACTGCCCTTGACCTTATCTTCTTCCATCAATAAACCAACCATTAATGTCTAATTTACAAATATTTATACTTCAGACATTAAAAAAATTAGCCATTCTACATTAAAACAATATAAAGTAAACGTGATTGCCAATTAGTTCCGCTCTCCCCACCCCCTCCCTTTTTCTTAAAGTATTAGTGTGATTATACGGAACAAGAAAATTGTATAAAATTGATCTAATCTTAAATTGTTAACATTTTAATGATTAAATTTCAAAAATAAAACCCCACAGATCTAGGAACTACTTACTTGTCATACTCACTTAAAATGAAATACTATGTCATAAAATTGTTAATAACTTAATTTTCATAAAAGTTGGCATGCAAATTCAGAAAAAATAAATTTTTATGAGTAAGAGTCATATCTCACAATAAATTATCAAGGAGTAAAACTTGAACTTATGTATAACACCTTCCCTACCTTACACAAGTTATAGAGAAATGTCTTTTTGATATCTGTATGATCTGTGAAAGTGAGCTGATGAATGCACTGTGTTCCTTTTAGTTTCTTCAAGACCCACAATCCCGAATTAAATGCTGAGTTTGAACTATAGAGATAACCCAAGTGTGGACCAGATAAAGAAACATATGTATGTAAGAATCTTAAATATGGTTCCATCATACTATCTGCAAACAATGGGCAAAAATTAGCACCAAAGGTCAAACTGAAGCACAGCATTAAATATAATTCTGCAATCTACCTGCTATTGCTGTTCTTATAATGAGATTGCCGATAGAATGTCCTACAAAGCTTAGCCTAATATCTACCAAATTCCCAGATCTAGATGCTTTGTCCATTCTCTTTTTAAGAAAAGAAATAACTTCCTGAGCTAGCCTTTGTCCCATTTCTCTGAAGTCTCCAGATGTCTTATCTTCATTAACCTCTGACATAAGAAATTCTATCTCGGGATCTATCAAAAGCCATTGATTCCGAACAAGTCGTAGATCCAGATGATGCCCCTATAATGATACAAGATTTCAGATTTTAATGCTGATTTTCTAATTTAAATTATAACATAATACATAAATAAGTGTAAGCTATGATGAGTATTAGTTTAAGTCATTTCTATTCTCACTCAAAAGTTCAGAGATAAGTAAAGGCAGCGTGAGTAAAATTTATTTCAAATTACCTGAAGAAGACTAACATTTTGTTCAGAAGGAGTCAGTCATTTTCTTAAATAATTATGAATCCTTCCAGGTTCTCTAAACTTATATTAGATTAAGGTACAAATAAAAAATGTTCAAGTTAAAAAGATATGGTTTGTCAATAAATACTTCCATTTCAAAATTAGGCTCGCTGATGTGCTTGCTAGCTTGTACCAAGTTTCATCTCAAATATAACCAAGCAAGCTGAGCCTTGGCTTCGTCATCGAGCTTAACCCCTATATACAAAGCGTGACATTGAATTTGCAATAATTTCTACACGAGCAAAACTTGCCTGAAATCCGTGCACAAAGACAACAGTCTTCAATGTACAGGAACTACTTTGTGAGACAGAATGTTTGTCTATCGTGAGAGAGGTGAACCAGGTTTCTACACATGGTGAATCCATAAGCTGAACATGTTTCATGTATGAATTGTCACTGATAGTACGCCGTGGTGCATTCATTACACGTTCAACAATCACAACAGGTATATGCGAAGGATCTCCAAAAATATGCATGTCTTGAAGTGATCGACTGTTGATCTGCAGGGAAGGATTAACTAAACAACACCCATACATCAATGTAAAATAGGAACTAGTGCTCCACAAATATCAGGTGATAACTTACCCTCATTTGTGCAATGCTCTTTCGATGAAGTTCAGCACGTGTTGCTGCAGTTTGTGCAGGCTGTATGATAACAGAACAAAATTCATGTATTTCTACTGTTTTACATAAAATACCCCCACCCCCCCTTTGTCCCATTTTCCTAATCTGAAAGCAATGGTAACAAGATATGTAACATATACAAGTACCTACCTCCTCGGGCACCCTAAACGAATTGGAAACTCGTCTATGTAAAGCTTTGTTGGAAGAATCATGACTCCCACTATTTATATAGTGATGAGGCATCTCTACCTTTGAGTACAACATCCATATTGACCACTCGGCTTTCCGATCCTTGGCCCAAGCATTACGTAAAAACTCTAGAATCTCCGTTTTGTTATCCCTGGCATGCAGATGCATGTTAACATGTGGATTGTGGATAGATGTATGTTATGTCACAAGTATTCATGCGGAAACATCTTCCAAAATCAGCCTTAGAAAAGATGCTAGATTGAGGGGATTTTGCAGCCCCAAGAAACTGTTCCACTATAGACTAGAAGGGGTTTTACATTAGGGTTTCTATATGTTATGCCCATTGAATGGCACAAAGGAAAAAAAACCAGACCTAGTCAGAAAGCTTTGTACTCTGTCACATTTAGTTAAACTAATAATGCTTAAAAATCTAAAACATGAAGTTAATTCAGATGTGAAATTTAACTTGTCAAATTGTAATGATACAAGATAAAAAGCAAACCTATGAAACTTTAAAAACATGTTCCATAAGTAGAACAATTGATCTCCCAGATAATGAGAACAGTCCAACAGTTTACTCTTTGACAAGGAATGGAGCTTTTCAGCATTCTGAAAATCCAGGGCATCATTAATAAAGAATTAATAAAGAACCATAATGTAAATTACAAATAAATAAATAAATAAAAGAGCAAGCAGTATTATACAACATGAAATGGAAATAAGGACCTCAAGACCATTTCGTGGCTTGCCTTGTCAATATCTGTAGCAACCTGATTTGCACGAAGAACGGGATTTAAGAACTTCATATCACTCCCTTGTGACAAAAACTCTGTAAGATCAATAGCTTGATTAACTGCTTCGCTAAGCTTAAGCAATTCTTCAAGCAATATGTCACGAGCCGTTAATAATGCTTTAATGGACATAACATCTTTCACATCAACTCTATTCAACATGCCATGACTTTGATCAGCAACAACTTTAGCACTGCCAAAATTGATGAAATGGTTCTAGTGAATGGTATTTAATCAAACACGGACAAGAAGATGGACTGTGTTGCTAACAAACAGAGGTGATCTAAACGGAATTTAAGAGGAAACAATGTTGGGGCATTGAAGGTCTAGCTGTTCATACTAAAAATAAGAACATGAGACAAACCTAGGTACCCTTGACGCCGAGGGGTGTGATGCATCTTTCAATATACTGACGTGTACACTTGCATCAACAAGCACAGAATGTAGAGGATCAAAATAGACTGGACAATATGAATGCAACCCCGAAAGGGTTTTTGGGGGAAGTCGAAATTCATGGACAGCAGAAGGATATTCATCCAGAGCGGCTTGCAAGTCAGAACTGTAGATGGTGGACTCCAGTCAGTGCACAATTTCAACAAGGGCACATAAGGAAATGCTTGCTTTGGTTTATGTTAAAAGGTTAATGAATATGCAAGTTTTAGCACAAACCCATTCTCTAACGTCGAAGCATACATAAGCTCAAATCTCAAAATAATGGCAGTTGTAGGTAAACCCTGAAATTAAGAGATACAACAACAGAGTTCAATGTTATAACAGATTACCAGATATCCAACATACAAAAGGCATCTGACAGCATTTGTTTTTAACTTGATAATAGAAAGAAAAGAATATGGGAGAGATATCCTACCTGAAATCTGTCAAGTAAAAATTTGAATGTTATCATCATGCATAAATAGATGTCCTGCCTGGCATATTTTATCCGAAAAGGTTGTGTTGAGAAACTATAGTCACTATCATCAATCCTCCATACACCATACATACTGCTAGAGCCCATATCAGGAGCTGAAGAACAAAAATATTGAAGTCCAGTTGTAAGCTCAGAATGGAAGAACTAGACAATAGCTTTCTTTTTTCTCGTAACTACTTTACACTTCAATTTCAATGTTAGATGAGTTCAGCCACTTGAAGTATCTCGAATTAAAATCAAATACTGCTCCTCCAACAAATTAAATGAAAGGGAGAAATTCCAGGTCCAATAGGGCAGCAGTATAGGAGAAAAGAGCTTAATAGCAAAGCATCATATTTGCTCAATTTTACACCCAAACTAGGGTATCAATCAAACTAAAAGATACTTACAGAACACAATGAACAATGCAAGAAAGTGGCACTACCTCAGATAAATTCCATAAAATCAAAGAAAAGGTACTACACACTTGTATTTGTTCAAGATATCATGAGGCTACATGTCAGAAAGAAATTATTTATTAAAAGTAAAATTATTGTATCAAATGTCAAATTTTCAATTTTCTAGTGAAAAAGTACTCAACTAAACAACTAGATTGATCCTTAGTCTCATGGCGGAATCATAGTTGCAGGTATTTTATGCTACCTTGTTATGTACACTACCTATTTTACTCTCGATAGGACTAAAATATGAATGTTTAATATATTTTCTATTGTACAAACAATGTGAAACAAACAAGACCTGAATAATGATGAGCAAAACAGATCATAAAGTTACCAATATTACCTTCGTATTGAACAACTCTTGCTGGAGTTCCAAAAGATAAATATTCATTGTCCTCCCATCTCATAGTAATCTTTATCTGATACCATCTATATAAAGTATAATATATCAGGTATCAACTAATAAAAATTGAAACAAGAAATTAAAGCAAATAAAATAAAAGCAGGCACATACCCCTGCTGAAAAAGGTCAAGGTTGTGAAACCTATGGATATAGACAGCAATCTCCTGTACAGCTTCCAACATAGCCACTGGCCTGACTCCGACTGAAAGTGGGGTTAAGTCAGGCAACTTTACTGGCTAGCTATTATATTTCATACCAACAAAACATCCAAGTTCCCTATATACGACAATCACCAGAGCATGCTTCTATCCTTTTTGTAAGTCAATACTTGGAAGAAACAAAAGCCCCCCCCTCAATCTCTCATTCAACCCTAATCCTGGAACAAATTAACTAGCTGTTCAATGAACAATTGGTTGCAGTAATCACTCTCAGCTCCTTTCAATGGCTTTGACAGCTGCACGTGAGGATAATAGAGCAATCAGAATTCAGAAGCGAGAACCTGAAGGAAAAGACCTAATAAGAAGGATTAGAAGTGTTAAAATGAAGGAAGGGCAATATGCCAGTGCACGCATTAACTAAGAACACCATTTTCTGGTTACGGAAGTTAAACAAAAGTTAAAACTCCTAATGTTTTTTAAAGAAAATTTCTTCGCAGTCCTAAACTAGGAAATATCTGCATCCTCTCAAAAAGTCCGAAACGCGTGCAATTCAAGGTATGGAAAGTTTTTGCTTCATATGGTAGACCAACAAGAAATCCGAGATAATTCACTGAAGCTAACCGAAAAGAAAGAAAGAATGTAAGAATGAAAGCTAGGCATTTGAAGTGGATAAATACCCATAAACTATCATCGCTGCTACGAAGATAAATTGACCACAATTCAGCCTCGATTGCATAAACAAACAAAGAGAGGATTCATCATTAAACAGGAGGTAACCAAATCTGATTGGCTCCTGATTCTAATGAGGAATGATGAAAAACAGAGAAGTATGAAAACGAAGAATTCGAAAGGGAACAGCAAGAAAGAAAATGATACCAGTGTTTCGGTATCGCAATTGCAGGTGGTGGGGGGCCCACAGGGTCGTTTCGTTTACGATGTTTGGATTTCAACGACGTGGCGCGCCCGGACGTGCAAAATCGTCGCGTTTTGCCGCCGCTTATGGTTTGACCTTAATCTATCAATCTTCTCACACTCCAATCTCAATTTTCTTTTCTTTTTTGATAAACAATCTCAATTTTCAATATTTAGAAGTATGTAAACATTTTTTCCCTATATTTATTGCCAAAATTGAAAGCTAATCTAATTTTTAAACCAATTGGATTTTGGTAGTTTGTAATAAGAATAACTAACAAGCCACGGCGTAAAAAATCCAAGAACTTATTTTTGCCAACCTAAAAAAAATTAAAAAACTAAACTTTGCATCTAGACTTTGGTATCGATGTAATAACACTGGACCGGCCTATTCAATCAGTTGGACCGTGAATCGATGTCTGGTCCAGCCCGATCTGGACTAAGAATCGATCAAGAACCATTGAAACCGGTTCCGGTTTGGAGCATAACGGTTCAGAGTTTATTTTTTAAAAAAAAAAATGAACAACCAGATATGAACAAAGAAGAAAGAGATTTGAATGGAGATGAACAAAGTTGAACAATGTAAAAAGAAATATTGATGAACAAAACAAGATATAAATTAAAAAAGAAGAGATTTAAATGAACAAAAAGTTAAACATGGATACAGAGTAGATGAAGAAGGATGAGCAAATAAATTGAGAAACAATGAAGGAGGAAAGTTGATAAAAGTAAACAAAGATTAAAAGTTTCTAAGGAAGAAGAAGAGTAAAAATACTTCTTCCGTTGCTCGGTTTACTTTGTGGTCTTTGTTCCGAAAACGTGAATAATGACTAATAGGGTGAATGTTTATTTCCTTTTATCTGTTTTATTTCCTTCTTATAGTTTGGCTTATTGTGGTTTATTTCCTTGTTAGTGGCTTATTTTCTTTTTTATTGTTTCACGTGATTGTAATTTATTTTCTTATTGTGTTTATTGGACTACTTTTGTGTTATAATAACTTTTTATGAACTTAATTATGACATGTTAAATTTGAATTTTATTATATATATAATTTTTTTAATTATGATTAGTAATTTATTATTTTGTTGGTCTATTATTTATTTTTTTATTAATTAATTTATAAACGGTCAAACCCCAATTAAACCATTAAACCTTGAAACGCTACTTCGACCGGTTCAATCCGGTCCAATTTTAATAACCTTGACACTAACCCTAAAATAAATTCCTCATTCATGCTGCATAAAAGGTTAAAAAACTTAAAATACAAATTAATACTTAAAATCATTATTCCTGTAAATGGGCCAGAAATCTCGGCCCAAATTACTCCTTTAAAGCTCACTATTTTACTCCGCCCATTTTGGTAAGCAAAGCCCACTTGGCCTCATGATTGTTCCTAAATCCTACTTTCATAAACAAGCCTCATTTATAAGGTTCCTAGCATGTACCCAACAAAAATTTATACCTGTTAATTAATAGCATACTTTAAAGCAAATCATCAAGTTTTCTTCAATAACAATTTAAAGTAAAATGAACTTGGCTGAATTATGATTTGAGGTACAGCAGATTAAAAAATACAGTACGCTATGATTCCTGATATATGGTCCATTGATAAGGGAATAACAAATAAAAATAAGGAAAAAAAATACTCAATGAATGGTAGCCAGATAAGATAAGAGAAAAGAGGGTGGGAAAGGAATCCCATAAGCCTGCTGTATTATATGCTAGCTTTTGGAGGAATTGAACCAACACGTCGTGAGAGCTATATATTATATTAGGGCTTTGCGTGTTCTAACGGGCACGTAAATATTAGGGATCAAAATAAAATTGATAGTAAACATTATGGACTCAAGTCAGGTTTTGGCCTAAAAAGAATAAACTTTGGTATTTCATTATTTCTCACGTTATAGAGAAAGATAGAGAGAGGCACAACCCACGTTCTCAACTCACTTTCTAATTTTTTTATTTAATTTATAATTATAATATGAACAATTATATATTNATATATAAATATTGTGAGAGAATTGGGTACTGAACAAGGGGCTCGAGAGGTAGAGTCTCGATCATTGAAGTCATTGTCTCTAGAAGGGAGAAAACCATCCATACTGTTCAATTATATATATATATAAAATTAAACTTGATTTAAATATGATATTCTAAATGCAAGTTTTTTGGATTTGAAATATTCATTGTTTGATCCGTTGATGACTCTAGTTTATTACTTATCGTGATTTTATATGAATAGTCTTCATCATGCAAATATTTATTCACTTGAGAAATGAAGCTATAGCCTTCTGATGCAGCTTAAAAGCGTATCCAAAACTAGAAGTGAATTAGGTTAGATACTTTCCTTCTTGGAGTTGAACTAATTACCTACTTCATTATTCATGCATGGTATACCAATATACTATACATACACAGGCCGGTTGGGCTAAATAAATGTCAGGATCGGAAGAAATATTATATTAATTGATGAGAATATATATAACGTTATTGTACTAGATTAAGAGCAATTCGTTATATCAAGGAATAATATTATATATATAATAAAAACAAAAATTCACTGAGCATTATATGTTCATCATTAAGAAATCTACAATAGCATAAAACTGTATGGACATATAGGCACAGAATTTGAGATGAGACCGAATATTGAACAAGTTGACAAGAAGTTAGGAATTTTGACCGTCCAATGCTGTCCGTTCATTTTTTTTTATTAGTTATAGAAAATGTTTCCAATTTATAATTCACAGATTTAACTTTAACATCGCTGTCCTCAATCGACATCAATTGATGCCAGTGTTCTCTTCATTCATATTCATATATAGTCGCCGCGACACATTACACTGTCAAATATATATATTCTCATGCCACGACACCTGTGTGTTGGAATCTTTCTTCGTTAGGTCTAATAGCCTATCATCACTTAATTAATTGGATCCTCCATTTTAATTTGTAATATTCCGTATAGTTTAATTATATGCTATTGTACGTACAGTTGTTAGATTTAGAGGTACTTGATCTATTGATCGTATTAAGCGATATGTACAGTTCTTATATATGTACCAAATGCACTACAAAATACATATATATATATATACTGAATTAATCTTAGACATACAAATTATATATATGTTTAGTTTAGACTTGTTTCGAGACTGCACGTACATGCATATATATATATATAGGTCAAAACGTCAGTCAAAGTGCTATATAATAACTGTATGTTGCTTTGATATATGTATAGTAGCTATAAAATATATCGATAAATAGGACAAGTTAAAAAACATGTCACGGGAATTGATTTGTTATTAATTTATGCTGAAAGCCTGTCATAGGTTTAGAGAACATACATGTGTACGTACGTACCAAAATGTTTCCTTTGTCTCATTGGGAGAGTGAGAGTCAAAAGAAAGACTCGTAATTTCCATACATATATATATATATATATATATGTCCATTAATCACATGGAACAAAATGTAATGAAATTTGTGGTGGCTTTAAGGGATTAGGAGGGGACAATTAAGTAGGCAAAGGGCCAGAATTATGTGTGTTGATGAGTGACTGAGAGATATATGTGGAGGAAAATGAGAGGTTTTGGGGAAATTCATAATGAAGAAGCTGGCTAGCTAGCTAGTGCTGCTACTATAGTGGCAGCTGAAGATAATCACAATTAGGTGCGCAGTGAACAGTATGTACAGTTTTGATAAAAAAAAAATACAGTATGTACAGTGAAATGATGTTGTAGTTCTGGTATTAATGCTTCCCAAAATATATATAGATTCTCTCTATTATACATTTTACTGCAAATGCCAAAACATATCTTATGGCCGTCCATGTCAATTGTCAATTTTGTCATACCTAGCTAGTTGACCACTAATTCCATATTTCTTATATATATATATATATATATATAAACAAGGTGTTAGTGAATGTAACTGCTTGAGTGAAAAAATCTCTCAATAAAAATAATTACATTTATAAAAATTTGAACTCCACACCTGATCAACAGATACTAAATTTATTGTTTGGACCAAATTCATCACGTAATTGGTAATAAATAATGACATTTAGTTTTTTAAAATATATTATTTTGATCCTCCAACAATATGTTTAAGATTTAAATTTGCTTTATTATTTATTTGTGTGAAACTAATTAATATAATGAACAACGATTAAGAATTAAATCAATACATATATAGAGAGCGAGAGAGAGAGTTTAAAAATGAATTTGCTTCTTCTCCACAGAAGCAATGATGTTAAACCCGGACCGGACCGGTCGGTCCGATCGGGAGCCGAAGTGCAAGGCGGTCTGGTTCAACCCAAAGAACCAAAGTCAGAGTTGGACCGGGAAAAATCGGCCCAAAACCGGGAAACCGGGTCCACCCGGTGGATCGGCAGTTCAGCAAAAATTTTTTTCAACTGCCTTTGAAAATAAAAAAAAAAAAAACACTAAAACTCACAGTCCCTCATTTTGCATTTTCGCTTCCTTCCTTTAGACTTCAGAGTTCAGAAATTGGGGACCAAATTGAACCCTAGGGCCTAGACTCCACTCTCACCTCCGCCGCTGCTTTTCTGCCGTCGCCGCTATTTCTACCGTCGCCACTCCTTCCGCCGTCGCCGCTGCTACTTCCGTCGTCGCCGCTGCTGTCCTCTGGGGCTCAGTTTTGAAGGAAGAGGTGAGTTTAAAGTCCATTCTCACCTCCCCTGCTCCACCTCGTGGCCGCTCCTTCCGTTGTCGTCTCTGCTTCCGCCGCTGCCGCTGCTACTTCCGCCGCCGCCGCTGGTGTCCTCTCGGTCTGGGTATTGCAACAACATGTGAGTTTAAACTTTAAACTTTAAAGTTTAAACAAATTTACTCTTGTGTTGAATTCATGCCCATGTGTTGAATAATCTGATGGTTCATGTTTGGTTGAGAAGTTCATCTTCAATTAGATAAAGTTTGCTCAGTTTTTCATTTTGACTGATATTGTTCAGTTTTGAGTTTCATAGCACATAATTTAATTTCAGTTTTGAGTATGTCTGTATTGTGTATCTGTGTATGACTGTATTCATCTTGTTTGGCTTTTGAAGGCAATATATATATTGTGGTTTGATCAAGATCCTCCTGAGTTTAACAAGTCTTGAAAATTGAAATTTGAGAAGTCATGTAATGTTGTTTGCTTTTAGATTTTGAACTATGAATTTGTACTTTTGAACTTTAAAATTATGTGTATTGAACTTGAAAGTTGAAACTTGAGAGGATTTATATTTAATATATTTAAAATAATTATTTATTGCGTCATCTGGTCCGACCGAACGGTTCGACCGGTTTAACCAATCAGACTGTGAACCGAACACTTGTCCGAGTCTTTGTCCGGTTCGGTTATGACAACACTGCACAGAAGTTCTAATATAATTAATTGGTTAAAGGTTTATTTTGGTCCTAAATGTATGCCTTAATATTCATTTTGGTCCATTATGTTTCAAAATGTTTAAATTGGTCTTAAATGTTGGCAAAATGTTTCATTTTGGTCCAAACTATTGAATATGAGTCGTTTCAAGTTTAAATGTGATGAGTTTAAAGTTACGTATTGTTCTCAAAAAGTACCTTCTCTATTTAGTTGCGGTTGTCAACAAACGAGATCAAATCGGTCCTAAAAATAGACCGCTAGTTTCATGGTTAAACAAATAAAGTTGATCATATCTCTCTCGTTTCAAATTCAAATGCGACGAATTCAGATTTACGAGTTCCTCTTAACAAGTTCTTTGAACTTAAAATGAGAAATGAAAAAAAAATATGATCAAATTCAATAATTTGGAACCAAAATAAAACATTTTATCAACATTTAGGACCGAAATGACCCTTTGACCTATTTAATTTTATACATTTAGATTTAGGAAGTAGGAAGTAGGAACCAATAACATGGAGGTGGCGCTTCATGAAAAGTCTGCGTGATATCATATCGCAGCTGGGGTCATGCGCATATGGGTGTTCATCATGACACCCAAAATTACTGGAAAGAAAAAAAGAGAGACAGAGATTAAGTCAACGTTTAGGAGCGAGTGATAAGGGGAAATTTGAGAGTTGGAGTTTGATGTATATATGATTATATATATGTGTATATTGGAAAAGCTATAATAAGAGCAGAGAAAAAAGAGAAATGTATATGTGTATACATCAGATCAAGTAGCTAGCTAGGTATAGTAGTCAAGTATAGAATCAAAGAGTGGAGTGGGGGGAAGAGAGAGAGAGCATGCAATGGCAATATGCATGATGCATGGTGGGTTAGTCAGAGTGATATTTATGATTTGATATATTTATATATATATATATATTAATTTAGTTTCTGGCACCTTCAATTGAAAACCCCGAAATCATCAGTGGGTGGCATGTATAATATATATAATAAATTAAATTAAAAAAAGTGTCGAAATGGATGGTGGAAAACCGAAAATCATAAGAGTTGTGGGGACACTTTAATTTGGTTCCACAGACACACCAGAATCTGCCACCTTCAATGGTTCATATAGGCCTTCCAAAAAATTCTACCTATCATGCTAAATCTCCCAACTCTATTCATTCCCATTAACCCATCCTTTTGATTTTTCTATTATTTTTTCTCAACTCATAATAACTTTTTCCACAAATTCCTCTACTTAGCTAGGTACCAAGCCTATACTCCATTGATTCACAAAGTCCCACTCCCACTCACATCATTATACATTCCTTTATTAATTAATTCCTTAGCTTCTTCCTCCTTCTCTATTTAACCAACCCATTTTGCTATCCCAGCTCACTATCTCGTTTTCTCCTTTCAATTCCCCCCTTAGCTTAATTATCTTATCACAGATTTCCGACATGATGGCTAATAATAACCATCACCATGCGTTCCAGAAGAATGGTAGCAGCATGTATATAGAAACCCCAGAAGCATTTGGCGATGGTGGCAAAAACTTGGACGACGACGGTCGAGCCAAAAGAACCGGTATATATTTGTGATTTATTTTATTTGAGTTGTGTGTGTATATGGAGCTAATATATAAATTTATTCTCAGGGACATGGGTGACAGCAAGTGCCCATATAATAACGGCAGTGATAGGTTCAGGAGTGCTTTCACTTGCGTGGGCCATAGCCCAAATGGGATGGGTTGCTGGGCCTGCCGTTCTGTTTGCTTTCTCTTTTATCACTTACTTCACTTCCACTCTTCTCGCCGATTCTTACCGTTCTCCTGATCCCGTCCATGGCAAGAGAAATTACACCTATTCCATGGTCGTTAGATCCATCTTAGGTACATACAATATTACAATCATACAATATATTTTATTATTTAATTTTATTGTTTCCAATATATTCTATTCTATTCTATTATATAGGAGGCAGGAAATTTCAGCTGTGTGGACTAGCGCAATATATTAATCTTGTCGGTGTCACCATCGGCTATACCATTACTGCCTCCATTAGCATGGTGTAAGAATATTCTCTCTTTACCTACCTAGCTAGCTAGTTACTACCTTTTCACTGACTTGATTTTGAAAATAATAGTATATTGATATGGATGTAACATAATATTAAGTAACGATATATATATGGGTGGATCTATCTAGGGCGGTGAAGAGGTCGAACTGTTTTCACAAACATGGGCATGGAGACAAGTGTATTATATCAAACAACCCATTCATGATTTTATTTGCGATCATCCAAATCGTGCTTAGCCAAATACCAAACTTCCACAAGCTCTCTTGGCTCTCCATCGTTGCTGCCGTTATGTCCTTTGCTTATTCTTCCATTGGCCTCGGACTCTCCATAGCTAAAGTCGCATCATCTGGTAATTAATTTATATATATATATATGGCACGTACGCATGCTTTTTTTGAAGTCTACTAAATAAACATTTGGTGTATAATAATAGGGGGACATGTACGCACAAGCTTAACGGGAGTGCAAGTTGGGGTGGACGTCTCAGGATCAGAGAAGGTTTGGAGGACATTTCAAGCCATTGGTGACATTGCTTTCGCCTATGCTTATTCCAATGTCCTTATTGAAATCCAGGCAAGTCTCTATCTTTCTTATCTTCAATTCCTACAATTATATTTCATAGTAATTAATTATTCTTTCCCTAATAAAGGGCCCTCATGCATATATATATACGATAACACTCCACGTATACCATCTATATATTCGAATTCCAACCTTTTCTATTATTGATGTGGATATAGCTATCTAGCTCTAGGTATAGATCAGATATGTATGAATTTAACATATATATAGTAGAGAGCAAATTAATAAAACATAGTTTGGTCACGGGCAGGGCATCTCTCTCCATATAATACATCATGATAATATATAATAATTATGGGGATGTCATATACATGCAGCTGGCTGCCACAACCCAAAGTTTTTGGATTTGCCAGGTGGCTTTAATCGACACACGACACTTATTTTTTACTTTAAATTTTTTTAAAAAATGCTGCAGTTAGGTATGGTGAATGTATATAGTAGTATGTCTTAGTTCTTTAAGATCATGATTGCATGCATTAACTGAAAGAACCGTGAGAGACTTAGCCAATGTATTAGTCATGGGTCCCTCAAGTTGAAGATTCGGATTTGATGCATTTAGTCAAGGGGCCTCCGATTATTTCCATTAACCAAACTGTATATACTTGCTATTTCATCACCACTGTCGCAAAAAATGACTAGACGTAAACCAGACAAAAGGGCTGCCATTAAAAAGAAAGTGGCTTTAATTAATGGATTAATCATAGTAATTAACCGACCATATACATATTTAGACTTTTTTTTGTTAACCAGTGCATTCTTACTGTATACAGATTCTTTAAAAGTGTATACAATATTCAAATAATAATATTTTTTGTCATTATTTATTTATTTAGATTTTCAATTAAATTATTATTATTTTTTTATATTTTGTATATGCCTCATTTAACATTTAAAGACATAAATTAATTATTTGATGGAACACATATCGAATTAATTCTCTTTGTACTTTTATACATTACACAGACAGGTTTTCGCCAAATTCGGCTACAGCTTAATTTATCTTTCCTAATATTAAACTAAAACGGTAGAAATTGTTGAAAAGTAGTGGAGATTCGTGAACCCTTTTTTCTACTTTCTACTCAAAAGTAGAAAAAACAAATCAAAACTTTGCATCATCAACAAGCTAGCTAGTCGTCCTTGCATTGGTCCATATTAGAAAAGATCGATGCCAAAAGAATCTGTAAAAGAATCTATTTCCACCACCATATATATATATATATATCTTATGTTATATGGCTCCACCCCTTTCTGGTCGTTCATGATTAAAACTATTAAACTATAGTTTATGAAATTAAAAATAAGAAAAAATTTACTATTTGATCTCTCTTTCTTTACTAAGTTAACAATTTAATCCCTTATTTATTTTACATACATATTTGCGTGCCCGTTAGGGCACGCAAAGCCCCTAGTTTATAAATATATATTGCCATCAAGACTTAACTGATTAAGATTCCTTATATCTATGCACCATCCAAATTAATGAACCACTATATATCTCTCTCTAATGCCATACTTTTAACATAAAAATATTGTCTGCCCCATTTTTAGAACAGTACAATCCTACCTTGTCTAGTTTAAAACTCCCCCACTACTCTATGTCCACCATCCTTCTAGATTATTCTTATACTAATCATTGACATAAAAACTAACCGTTTAATTAATTTTGATGATTACAGGACACACTGAAATCAGGCCCTCCATCAGAAAACAAAGTAATGAAGAAAGCAAGCCTAATCGGAATCTTCACAACCACAATATTCTACGTCTTGTGTGGGACCATAGGCTACGCGGCTTTCGGAAACGACGCGCCGGGTAATTTCCTGACCGGGTTCGGTTTTTACGAACCGTTTTGGCTGATCGACGTGGCCAACGTGTGCATCGCGGTTCACTTAATCGGAGCCTACCAAGTATTTTGCCAACCCATATTTGGGTTCGTTGAAAACTGGAGTAAAGAGAAATGGAGCGAGAGTGAATTCGTTAACGGCGAACACGGCGTTAATATTCCCATGTGTGGGACCTACAAAGTGAACTTTTTCAGGATGGTTTGGAGGACGGCGTATGTGGTTATAACGGCCGTTATCGCTATGATGTTTCCATTTTTCAATGACTTCTTGGGCCTTATTGGATCACTCTCGTTTTGGCCCTTAACGGTGTATTTTCCCATAGAGATGTATATTAAGCAGTCCAATATGCCCAGATTCTCGTTCACGTGGACGTGGCTTAAGATTTTGAGTTGGGCTTGCTTGATTGTTTCGATTATTTCTGCTGCTGGATCCATCCAAGGACTTGCTCAAGATCTCAAGAAGTACCATCCATTTCAGCCTCAACAATAATTAATTATGATTATGGATCCATAATCTCGTGTTATAAAGTGAATTGTAGTGTCACACCTACCGCCGCCACCAATAGGATTGTTCAAATAAGATACTTATTGTTAATTAGCAAGTATATAGAAGAAGCACTATGCATGATTTCAGAATATTGCCGTCTGTATTTATATATGTGGGGCATCTGCATTGTATAATACCCTTGGATTTGTATGACACTCAAGAATCAAATTCACGATTAATTAATACTAGTTACATTTTCTGTAGACATATATGACTTGTCTTTGTTAGTTAATTAGCATCAGGAAGAACAACACAATTTAGTTATTGCCAGAGAGAGGCAAGATATCGAAACGTGTGTGTTTGTGAGTAACAGAAGAAGAGATTTGAAAGTTAGTTACTTTACATGGGAGAGTGACTAGTTATTGTTGACATGCCATTTTATGTTGATCTAGACGGGTATCCCGAACAGTCATATTATATTCTTGAGTTTTTAAAACATCAATTTATATGTAGTCTAGTCTGATTGTAACTTGACATGATTACTCCACTCCATGTCCTTATCATAAACATGGGCTCTGTCAATCAAACATTATTGAAAAATAAAATATGTCAAACATTACATTCTGGTTGTTTCTTTCCACAAATAAAAAATAAATAAATAAGTGATGCGAATAGACTTGCTAAGATTTAAGGTGTCAACACGCCAAGTCGTCAAACTCGTACGTTTTGATTGGTTTAATTTGGAAAAAATGAATTTACAAGGGTTTAGGTTGGGTCATAAGTTTTAAAGATTTTAAATTCGTTCAATTTAACTCAACATGTTAATCAGTACTATTTATTTATTTTTACTAAAATAATTGAGACTTCATATCGTATAGTAATATATATAGTTCAATATACTTTAATATAGTTCAACTCATAAAATAAAATATTACTTAATTAAAAATGTTAACATTAAACTTGTGCNTGGGGTCACCCTGACAGGGTTCACCGATTATTCCTCCTAAAAAGAAAGCCATCTCGTCGGAGATCAATTCCAGGGGGAGGCCATAAAAACGGAACCAGATCGCTACCTTGTCGACTTTAAGTTCGGTGGTAGACAGATGGCCATAAAAAAATTTATAGGAATAAAGTCAACGAAGCTAAACCAACAAGTGATTGGTCCAAGTGGTAAGTGACTTGGTTCCGCTTAAGCAAGGTTCCGTGTTCAAGTTCTTGTGAATGCAGTTACCCTTGTTGGGAGACTCACCCACCATAGCCAGGTGCGCGACCTGGGTTGAGTCCGGATTAGTCGAGGAGTGGCCTCGGATACCACCGTTTAGGCAACTAAAAAAAAGTCAACTAAGCTAAGGAGGAGGATTAGGGCACTAAAATATAATCAACAATATCATTTCCTAGTTCAATCCATATTGCATATTACTCATTGGTTACAGTTTATGCGCCTCGAAAGTTGGAAATTTGCCCCCCACCTTATTCATTCACCCTTTCCCACCATTTCCTCCTCCTCATTTTCTTATTTACATGCTCCACTTCCATTCATTCTTTTCAGTTTTCATTATTATTTGCATTTCAAACTTCAAAATAACCACTTATTATCAGTTATCATATTTTTTTTCCTGAACAACCACTAATAGACTCTAGTTACAATTTAGTGATTTACAAACTATTATTATGCTTTTTAATGACTAAAGTAAACATAATTTATAAACATTAATTCAATTAAAATTTTTAAAATTGTCATTTTTAAAATTACTCTTCAATTTTGTATACACTATAACGAGATTGGATCCTCCACATTTCTTTTTTCATACATTTTTTGTAGGGTTAAAGTAAAAAAGGAAGAGGAAGAGAAAAATAAATGTGAATATCATGAAATAATAAATATGTATATATGACTCACATTTTTTTTCCTAACTCTACAATAAATATAAAAAATACAAATTTAGAGGATTCTTTTTTTATTATTATTAATACAAATTTAGAGGATTCAATTCCCACCGTAACTAATTTTAATGTCTGAGACCTCAAGGCACTAGTTTTTTTTTTTAAAAAAATCTTTTACTTAATACAAAATTGAAGGAGTTTGAATTAGGGGTGTACATGGTCCGGCTGGGCCATTTTTTTTTAAATAATTATTTATTTATTCTATATATATTTTAACTTGTATATATTGGTAAAACAATTAATTTTGGATCAATTTAATAATATTTTTATTAATAAAGACATTTAATTTGACTTAATTGTTAAAAAAATGTTGATTTAATTAAGATTAAATATATATTTTTAACATACAATTAATAAAAATAATAATAGATATGTATTTCTTACAATTAAAAAATATTTAGTAGTATAAAATATTAAATATGTATAGTAAAAAGTTAAAAAAAAAAAAAAATTAAAAAATGGGGTGCCCGGGCGGGCCGAGTCCACCTTGTACACCCCTAATTTGAATTAAGGATTTGAGTCCATTTGTAATTAATATGAAAATATATCATATAGTCATAGTAATAAGCGCAAAGTAATAAACACCATAGACTTGAGGAATGGTAAATGAATCTCTTTTGTACCATAGAACCTAAAGTCTAACACATTTTTATATTAATTTGGGTAATGTTATAGATATTGATTTTATACTGACATCTCTCTCTCTTAAGAAGAGAAAATATGAAGTAGAAAGAGATAGAGAATTAAGAGAAAAAAAATTCAGAAGAAATGAGAGAGATGAAAGAAGAAGTAGAGAGAAGTTAGAAAAAACAGTAAGTGGGGTTAACAGGAGAAAAAAAACCACATTAAAGTGATTATTTAACAAAAATCAACAAAATCTGATGTCAAGCCAATTTTAAAACAAGTCCTATATATATAGGACTACTTTGAAATTTTTAAAATCTCTTGAACCAAAATAATATCAGGAACATAAACGTAAAATTAATTTGGGCATTTTTTCCTTTTTTACATTAACACTTGCATTGCCTAAGGAAAGGGCCTTTGGCCCAAAACATTATAGGGCATGTAATGTCATAGGACCCCAATAATCGAGCCCGTACTCCTATACTAAAAGATAAGCAAACTTTTTGGCAACATATATATATATACCAAAAAGACTAGGCCTTATAATTAACAATGTGACATGGCGAAGTTGAACTGTTGAAGAATAGTTAGTACTGTACATATCAGCACATAAACTACTCATTTTCCCTTCAGTTTCTGCTAAATATTGCATAATTGATTCATCGCTTCATCTCTCACTTGCAAATTTCCCTTCATTCTCTCTGCAGATTAAGGGATAAATTTCCAACATTAACGATGTTTGCACCAAAAATAGAACAGACACTGTTTCTGTCCACAACATAAAGTCATATCATGTAAGACCATAAAAGATGCATATGCCAAAATTCAAGTGGGGTAGTCCAAGAGACCAAGACTGTTTCACATGTCTGCTAATGATAAGATGGTCTTCAATTTACATAAAAATTTATCAGGTACTGCAAGCACTGCATGTAAAATAGGTATTACTAATTAAGGCTCAGTTAATGTTATTGGAAAATCGCCCTCCACATAGTTCAACTTTCAAATATTACCTTCAATTTAAACCCTATAAAAAGGGAATTTGATTCAAACTGTCACAACTTACCAGGATACTGATGATGGTTTACACTGATAGTGTCTCAAATGCATAAACTTCACACTATGGTAGCCAACTACTTTTCTTGTTCTGTGTGTTTGTTTCCGCTTGGTGTCATTGTGCTCATGGCTCTCATAGCAATTAGGTATATCTCTTGCATTACAAGTAACAATTCCACCAATTACAGTCCAAAGAAGCAATTGATCGAGATCAACCAATATAAATGAAAAGCCTAAAAATAGTTATTTCACTGGTTATGTATGTTATGTTGATGTGTAGTTGTGTTCAGAATAGTCAATAAACCAAAATGAGTAAACTATATTAGTGTGATCTAGTGATTCCTCATTTAATCCCTTAACCAAGTGGTGGAGATTCGAATCTTACATTTGGGTATATTCAATGGTCACTCATTTACCTTTAAGTGAAGGACCAGTGACGAAGGGATTAGTCACTATTCTTACCCGTGGATACCCTTAGGTTACATAAAAGAAAAATAAACCAAAATGAGTAAGAGACACTAGCTAGACAACCACATAAATAAAGAAGTACCATAGACACTTTTTGCTACACTTAGCAAAAAGCTGAAATTATAAACCCAGAGGATCATAAACTAAAAGAGGATCAGGTATATGGTAAGGTAAGGCAAGGCATCTCTCCCTTAGCCATAATTCAACGTTATCAAAGGAATTGAAAATATGAGATAGATAGCCATGAAAGCAGTAAAATGCTAACTTGCTCGAACCTTGAGGCCTTCACTTCTTCTACTGCTTAATGACTCAACAGAAGATATATATAGACTATAGAGCAAGCACTCAAGGCACTCTGTTAAATATTCAGACGTGAAGTAACAAAACTGGTTGCTGACTGGTTATTCCAGTGTTTATTGAATAATTCATTAGAAAATAAAGCTGGAATTTTGTTTTTCTCGGGACATAAATGAAATTGGGAAAGTGGGAGTTACTGAAGTACTCAATATGTAATACAGTTTTTCGGCCCAAAAAAAATGTAATACAGTTTGCAGAAAGTAGAAAGTAAGATTGAATAGACAAATCTGTAATATCTTAACTACATTCTAATGCTAATTCTGGATTCAGAGATCTTAAAACTTATTTTCATATTAAATTATAGTTTTTTTTTTTGTCGCTGATAAACCTTATCTTTCCAATTCCATCAATATGGAATCTTTGGGTTATGTTGTGATCTTCCAGGCGGGGAGGTTGCCAGTTCATCATCCTCTGCTTGCTTCTTATCTGATCATGTTATATTTTCTTCCAGAATCGGATTTGAATCTTTTATAGTGCATAATATAGAAAGAAAAAGACAGTTAGAGAAAGAACATATCAAAAGTGTGGGTTTAACGGACACTTTCACTCTCTAACTATATCTTTTTCTTTATGCACTAGACCGTAGAGTATTATTGAGGATTCAAATTCTTTCACATACTTGATATTTGTTAGCTTCCACCGAGACCTTTGCTTTTTTGAGAGACTTGCAAAGGAACTTCGTTGGCCATTGGTGGTAGCTTCCTCATTTTTCCATTATTTATTTATAGTTGAGATTTGAGAAATTAGCTAGCTAGGACTATTCTGTTGGTCTTAAAATAGATATTAAACTAGTAGCAGGACAATGCAAAACACCAGAACATCCCGGAAGATATTTTTACAGAATTGTTCTTGAGTCTGCAGGAAAAGAGCAAAGATTAAAGAAAAGTGAGCTAAAATTTTTTTCCCAGCCTTTGTGATGGAAGTGATTGTTGGGAATTAATAATAATAATAATATTATATTGTTATTGGAAGCATGAATCTGTTGCATCAGATTTAAATTTTAGAGATTTAGTTTGTTTTTGAATTAGTCATATATATGAGTTAACTAGTGGGTACATGATTTTAGGGATAAGTAGTTACTTTATTTTATTTATCTTTTATTTAATTATGTGTATTTCCTCTATAAAAGGAATCTGATTTGTACNGAGTACAAACTCCAATGAAGATTTGAGTATTTTGGAGAGATAGTGCTCCAATGGAAAAATGGTGACAAAGTGCACCATTGGAAAAATGATGGCATAATGCATCATTATGAAAAGTTAAGGAATTCTCCTAGTAGGAGGAACGAATCCTCATAATTACTTCAAAGATTTAAAACTTGATGTCGAGAAATTGCAAGAGTTTGGTGAAAGAATCAGCTCGAAGAATATGAGATAAGAATGTTGCACAAGAAGGAAGAGAAGAAGTGAACGGTGCACAAGAAGCTAACAAAATTTAATGTTTTTGGAGAGATGGTGCTCCAAATAGGTTAATGATGAGACAGTGCATCATTGAAGCTTCGAACAAATGATTCAGGAAAATCTTGAAGATTTATTAATTAAACTGATTTTTCTTGTGAAGAAATTTCATTTTAAGGGAGAAATTGTTGGGAATTAATAATAATAATAATAATATATTGTTATTGGAAGCATGAATCTATTGTATCATATTTAAATTTTAGAGAGTTAGTTTGTGTTTGAATTAGTCATATATATATATATATGAGTTAATTAGTAGTTACATAATTTTAGGGATAAATAATTACTTTTATTTAATTATATGTATTTCTTCTATAAAAGAAATCTGATTTATACTTATTATTATAAAGTTATGAATCAAGAAAAGTTAACGAGAAAAAGGAGAAGAACCATGTTTCTTCCTCCCAAAAATCCTACCGGTGCTCACACGATGATGTGGTAAAAGTTTGCTTCTCAATTACGTTAAATTGAGAAGCAAGATAAAACAAAAGCTTGTGCAGCCTTAGAAAAGTAATTGACAGTGGCCTCCTCCATTTTTCTTCAATAAGCCAATACTTGCAGTGGTTTTATTTCAAAACCATTATCATTGACATTGGTCATGTGGAAGGAGAAGGGGTACCTGTGGCTGTGGCTGTGGCCATGTGGGTCTCAATTTGAAGCCTTTGTCTCTTTCTTTGTCTGACGCTGACCATTGACCGTGAGTGTTTGCTCTCATAATTTGACCTTGGGTGGATGGTTATCAGTTATCATCAGTATCACCATGTCCATGTGTTAAGATTTTCCTGGAATTGTAAAGCTTTTTTGCATTCGAATTTGAATGGAGTACAGTTTTCAATCAATGCGCAGAAAGTAGAAATTAACCCGCCTCTTGGCGTTGATAAATGGTGGTTTTTGTTTTCCTTTTTTATTAAAAGAACTTTCTAGCACGTTGGTGATATTTTTTCCGTTCCGGGTGGCTCCTAGCATGTCATAAATGGGCAGCCAAATCACAAATAAAAAAAGGGACCAAATGTTAAATATGATATCCCATTCGCATTATAATAATATACACAAGAGATGAGGCATAAATGAATGAATGAATGAATGATGAAGATACGAGAGAGGTGACTGTGAGTGATAGTGAATAGTATAATTGGGTAGAGTCCACGTGTGGGAGATAGAGTGCACGCCCCCCAAGATTCCCGTCTTCCACGTCGTATAGGCAAGCTGGTTGGGATGGATAAAAAAGTGAAGGGCAGTTTGGGAAATGAATGATGAAGGCCTTCACTTTTTTTGGTTACATGGATTTGGTGTTGTTAGTGTTTGGGGTGAAGTGAGAAGTGATAGCGTCAACTTGGGGGAGTTCGGTTCCATTTTTTTTTCCACCTGCGACACAATATCCAGCCTGTACCCAGCTGTACTCCAACACCCTTTTCCTTCAACTAATCCTGCACCTACTAGTATTACTTACACACACTCCTTCCTCCTTCACAATACCATTTCCTTATCTTTCCTTTTTATATTTCTCTTTAACAATCAATCTTCAAATAGCCAATAGGTATTTAGATGCACAGAAAAGAGAGAGAAGAGTGGGGGTCCTGTGACTCTTGTCTGTCATGAAGTTACTCCCACTGAACCACTTCCTCATGCTACTTCTTCTCTTGTTATTCTTATAGCCTTAATTCCTTCCTTCAATCTCACTCATGGATCCTTGCCCTTTCGTCCGTCTCACTGTAGGCAATCTCGCCCTCAAGATTCCTCTTGCTTCCAAACCAGTTCGCTCTCTGGTTCACCCTTCTTCCTCCCCATGTTTCTGTCGAATTTCCCTCAACAATTTCCCTTCTCAATCCGCACTCGTTCCTTTCATTCCTCCCGATTCTAACTTCCCTGACTCCCATGTTCAACCCATCGCCGCCACGTTCAACCTCACCATGTCCGACCTCCACAAGTTCGCCGCTAAATCCATCTTCGCCCCCAAAATCTGCCTCAAGATTTCCATCTACACTGGCCGCACCGCCACCACCTGCGGCCTTCACTCCGGCAGGCTCTTGAGTAAACTCTCCGTCCCCTTGGATCTCTCCGGAACTCAATCCAAGCCCGTCGTCTTCCACAATGGCTGGGTTACTCTCAATAATCAACCCAAAACCTCCTCTGCTCACTTTCACTTGAATGTTAAAGCCGAACCTGATCCTAGATTTGTCTTTCAGTTCGACGGCGAACCTGAGTGTAGTCCACAAGTTTTTCAGATCCAAGGCAACATCAGACAGCCAGTTTTCACCTGCAAGTTCAGTTTTAGAAACACCGGTGACCGGAATCAACATCGCTCCAGGTCACTTTTCTTTTCTCCTTTCTCGCTTTTGGACTTGCTAGATTCATAGGATTAAAGAAAAAAAGCTGATAAAGCCAATGCCGGTTACTTCTTAAGTTCAATTACGTACTGATTCATTAGCAATCAAGTTCGAGTTCTTCAACACTGTAATTGGAATCCATTAAAGAGTAAAGTTAATAGCAAACTGTACTGCAAAGCTACTATCTGTCTAATATCCATCGGTGGCCACGCATTTTTCATTGGACTGCTTTTTTTACTTTCGTGCTTAATTAAGGATGCACTTTGCCCTTTTTGGACAGAGAAAGTTGAAAGCTAAAGCGCAAGACTGTTTTGCTAAAAATAGAATATAGTTGGGGTTGCTTCAAAATCACTCTGATCCCGAGTAAAGCTAACCTAGAGATACTATACTAGACAGACTGTAATTTATTTCGGATTCCTGGGTTTACGAACTAATAATGTACAAGATTCAAAATCGTATTAACCTTTTCAGAATTCTTTGCTTAGTGTTCAATTTATTTGGCCTTGTAGATCTTTTCAGTCAGATTCCGGTGGCTCAAGAAGCTGGTTAAGCGCATTCGGAAGCGAGCGAGAGCGAACGGGAAAAGAAAGAAAAGGATGGTCCATCACGGTCCACGATCTCTCCGGCTCACCGGTCGCCGCCGCATCTATGGTTACACCATTCGTCGCCTCACCGTTCTCCGACCGAGTCAGTCGCTCGAACCCTGGCTCGTGGCTAATTCTCCGGCCCGGCGACGGCACCTGGAAGCCTTGGGGAAGACTCGAGGCTTGGCGCGAACGTAGTGGCTCCGACGGCCTCGGCTATCGCTTCGAGCTCATACCAGACACCAACGCCGGCGGAATCGTCCTCGCCGAATCCACACTGAGCTCGCACAAAGGCGGAAAGTTCGTGATCGAATTGGGCGGCGCAACGCCGGGGAACACGGCGTCGCCGGCGTGTAGTCCTCGGAGCTCCGGCGATTTCGGGTATGGGCTTTGGCCTTATTGTATGTACAGAGGATTTGTGATGTCAGCGAGAGTGGAGGGAGAAGGAAGGTGCAGTAAACCAACGGTGGAGATCAGCGTGCCGCACGTGAATTGCACGGAGGATGCAGCGGCTTTTGTGGCTTTAGCCGCAGCCGTTGATCTCAGCGTGGACGCTTGCAGGCTTTTCTCTCAACGGTTGAGAAAGGAGCTGTGCCAACAGCAAGATTCGCTTCTGTGATTGTCGTTTTGTGTTTTTTTTTTTTCTCCCCGTCGTTTTTTCTTATGAAAGAAAAAAAAAGAATATGAATGGGGTTTTGTGCATTCTACTAACAAACAATTTACAGGGTGTACTGTACAGTGAGAGAGAGAGAGAGAGTATTTTATTAGACTCTGGGGTCGGGGCACGCTTTTTTCACTTTTTTAGTTTTTTATGAAGTGTGTGGATTGGTATTGAATATTTGATTTTCCCTCCCTTCTTTTTTATCTCCATTACGGGAAATCAAAAAGAACAAAACAAAACAAAAAAGCAGTGTTTTTTTTTTAATTTTTGAAACTACTGTGGCTGGCTACCGATTCAAATGTTGATCAATATAATATTCTTGTTTACTGTCCCTCTTTTTTGTTGTCATTTAACGTTGAATGGTACGTGAGTGGNGAGTGTATTTTATTAGACTCTGGGGGCACGCTTTTTTCACTTTTTTATGAAGTGTGTGGATTGGTATTGAATATTTGATTTTCCCTCCCTTCTTTTTTATCTCCATTACGGGAAATCAAAAAGAACAAAACAAAACAAAAAAGCAGTGTTTTTTTTTTAATTTTTGAAACTACTGTGGCTGGCTACCGATTCAAATGTTGATCAATATAATATTCTTGTTTACTGTCCCTCTTTTTTGTTGTCATTTAACGTTGAATGGTACGTGAGTGGGAGTAATAATTGAAAGTGAAGTAGGGGTAATAAGCGTGGGTGATAGATAGCTGGAATGCATTTCAAAATAGCATTAGGCTAGTGTTTAGGGGGAGCAAAATGATAAATGTAGAGGTTAGTGGTAGTATTAATAATTGGTAATCTTAGCCTTAGGCTTGACTTGGCAGTTAAGCTAGTCATGGACTCATGGGGCAATGGGTAATGAAGTTTCAGAAACATTTGTGCTGCATTCATCATTATTGTACAAACAGAGATAACAACACAAGTTTGTTAGTGTATGGTAACATGAGAGGAGAGAGAGAGACTTGGGAGGTAAGGAATAAGGATGTGGCTAGAAATGAGAATGATTGGTGTGCATAGGGTGAGTTTGGTGTGTGTGTGTCGTGGAGTGATATTGTCACAACCTTTTTGTTGGAAAGTGATGTGTAGGGGCATTACATTAGGGCCCATTCTCAACACTAAGGTAATGTCGCAAGGGCAAACCAAATTAGTAGTAGTGTTGAGTCATGTGCTTTTTTTTGGAGATGATTAGAATTAGGACTTGGAGGCTTCTTACTAGTGTTACAGCCAAACCAATGGGATGTTACTCTTCCACTTTTTTTAAGTTTGGATATTGCCCCACCATAACACCCATCACAAGTTCACAGCACAATAAAATGATGCTCATTTCTTCTAACTACTTTGAAAATAGCATCTTCCTTTCTGTTTTCCTTTGCAGCTTGCACCAATTACCAACACATGCTATCTATTTTTTTTTTCAAGTATTAGATCTGAACAATTATTTTTTATTGAATTCTCAATGAAAATAGTGAGTTACAAAAATTATTTTATTTTTCAAATTTTAAAAGCTGTAGGAAAAATGCTCCTTTCGTCAAACCAATGGGCGTTTTTCTTTGGGTCAATAATATTAATACATGGGATGGCTCACCTAATATTAGGTCAATTTTCAAATATAACAAAAGCCACCCATTCTTCAATCTTGGAGAAGCCACAATCTGCAAATCCACCTAAAACCGAACTGCTTCAGGTGGTTGTGAGTACATTATTGGTTTTTATTATATATACGTTTATTTTTTAATGACTCATTTTTCTTATTGTGTTTAGATGTTGGCTTTGTTAATTTGTCTTTCAACTTATTTAATTAGTTATACAGCTAAGCAATGCCGCACCTTCAACTTCGCGAAATTTATGGTGCCCCTTGCCCGCCANGTACCTATGAAGCATGGAGATTGACACAATACAGATACAGACACATCGACACGCCAAATTTTTAAGATTACACGACCTACACGGTATACATTTATATATATAAATAATTAAAAATCCATAAATTTTGATAAAGACTTTAAGAATTACAATATTTATTCATAATATATGCTATATGTGTCGATATTTTTTATTGTTTGTCATATTAAAGTCATAAAAATCAATTTTATTCTGAAACTTATGAATATGTGTCGTGTGGGCATCAGACATGGACACGTGTCTGATACGATGACAAGGTCTACATTGGTGATCTTTATATCTTAGAAAGAATTAATCTTTAACTCAATTGAAGGATATGGTTTAATTCTTAGATAAAAGTTTACAAGTTTATTATTATTATTAGTTTACAACTTGTTGATAATATTGTATACAAGTTTACAACTCTTGAATAGTGGTATTTAGGGGTTTTGTCAATCCACCATCCCCAAAACCACTTAAATTTATTTGATTTGAGTTAAGTTGACAAGTTGATTTGAATAAAAAAGTTTGAACACGTTGTGATTTAGTTGCAAGT
>QANZ01017776.1:0-13949 GCA_003254925.1 Chamaecrista fasciculata
CAGTTGGTTGGTTAACGGACATTTAATATAAGGACCAATTTGACTAACATTTGTAAAATTCGGGGACCTATTTGTCAATTTCCTTAATTCAGGGACCAATCTGTCAGCGACCCAATAATCCAGGAACCAATTTGGGAGTTTACTCATTGTTTTAATATAAATTTAGACTGTTTAATCTTTGAAATGATTATGTTAAAATTAAATAGTTAATATTTATAAAAAATTATAAATTAAAAAATATTTTTTTGATATCTTTTTTTAATTTTAATATCTAAAGATTAAATCATAATTTTAAAACAGTATTAAAAAAATAACTTTCCTCCTTTTGTTAAGACACTAATGATGGTTCACCATCTAAATGCCATAATCTCCCTTTGGACATGCCAAAGTAATAGTATCTACAGTGTCTCAGTTTGATCCCAATCTGGCAATTTTTTTTTTCTTTTTCTACTTATGCTTTTTCTTATAACAACATTGAAAATATACAACTTTAATTAGCAAATGAATATACAAAAAGTAGGAAAAATTTCAGCTGCACTTCATTTTGCTCAGGAAAGACAAGAAAATACGAGTTACTGTTACATGAAGAAGTGAAGAACCTTATTATCTCCCTTCAAGCCGGAAAAAAACTACACTGAAATTTATTTATGCCCACAACATAAATATAAAAGACCCTGTCCAATGGGGTTCTAATGAATGACAGAATATATATAAGACACAATTGATACATAACATAAATAAAATAAACAAACAAACCCCAAAAATAAAATTAAAAAAAAAAAAGTGCAAATTGCACCTGGATGCTTCATATCACACTACACAAAACAGAACTCATCATATCTTAGCTATTTACAAGTGCACAGTGCTTCCTGACTTGTCCATTTGTCCCAGTGATGACATTAATTTGGTTCATTTTCTCCATAGACTTGGCAAATTCAGCGAAGAAATTGTGAAGTGGAGCCTTAAGCACTTTGTTAACGGTAGATTTTGCGACCGAGTTCGTCAACAATGCAGCATCTGATTGAAACAGAACCCTTCTCTTAACCAACAGAGAATAGTAGCTTAGATCAAATGTATTGCGGCTTCCAGGATCCATCTCAACAATTGTTCTGTTATCGGTTGGAGTCTTGCACTTATTTTTCTTGAGATTTGCTGCATATTCACTGTCTAGAGATGGGTCTTCATCACCCTTACCAGTAAAGTTATACAGGCGTCTTGAGAATGATGTGCAATGGGCGACCCCAATTGTGTGTGCACCTAAAAAAGGAAAAAGAAAAGTTGTAATTGTAAGTAAGCACTGAATTTACATTATCATGTACAGTAACATAATGCTCGGAAAGTGTTCGACGAAATACCTGAGAGAATGACCAAGTCATTCACATCAAGTCCCACGTTGGAAAATATTCCTTTGAGGGTGGTGAAATTGTGAACTGGAGCTGGAATGCTACTTAGAGCTTCTGTCAAGTTAGAGATGATCCCATCCCTACGACCTGTTGGAACTTTCCAGAAGGGACCACCCTGCATGCCAAATGGATCATCTCTGTTCTATAAGATAATGTGTAAATGTAATGAGAAGATAGAGTTGAAGCAGATTTTTATGTACTTACAGTCGCAACAATAGAATCTCTGGCAGTCAAAGCTAGAACATCAGCACAAGAGACTACACCAGGGCACTCAGCTTCTATTTTGCTCTTTATACTGTCAATGAACTCAAAGCCTCTGAGAGTAAGGTTTGGAGGAGCATTCTTCTCAGCTGTGTTGGTTGTTGAGTTTAGAAGTACTGATGCATCACATCCCTGAAATGCTAAATGTCAGTTCTTAGATATAATTTTTGTTCCTCAAGTACCAGAAATTGGAATAATAGAGAAATTCAGAGGGCCAAATTCAGAGAATCAAGACTGTAAATATTGGTGTTTCATAGATTCACCAAAATACTAAATTTTAAAAAAATGAAAAATGAAATGAGAAGACAATGCTTGAAGTTTGAACTCATACCCTCACAAAGCAGTCATGGAAATGCAATCTAAGGAGGGCAGCTGCCAATGATGGGGCATTATGGATATGCTGTTGAACATGGTCTAAGACGATCTTCTCGGCTTGTGGGCAAGACTTGGCATAAAAGTTTAGATGAAGTTGAGCCTCTGTTGATACAATAAATGCTATGAGACAAACAATCAAACCCTTCAGGTAACTCTGGCTTCCCATTCTCACTATGCTCTTTGCAATGCTTCCAGTTGCCCGACTACCTATGTAGAGATAGATATAAATATTCAGAAACTTCTTCTAAGAAGCAATCTCTATGGATTATTACTGAATAATGGTATGAGATTTATAGTCCACTGATCGAGGCAGAGATGGTCAAGAAAGCCAACCAACATGTGCAATGAGGTAATACTTCATGTTACTTTATCAAGCTTTTTCGCTCAATAATGCTAGCAGACTAATAAAATAATGGTTAGTTAGGCACGTCCATGTATTTTTAAGTTTAGTTGTAAGCTCCAAACAAGAGGCTCGCTATTTTTAATGCTTCAATGCTCATCAATTTACCCGTTACTACTTACTACATTTTTCTAAACTTGGTGACATAGCTCTAAAATATATTATATACAGCATCATGGATCTGCAAGATTTTAAACAGTTCAATCTGGTGGATAAAAACATTGTGACGGCAGATTGAGTTACCCAATACCCAAATCTGAAGTAATGAGTTGAGAGAGGCAATACAAAATAGCAGTTGACTTAAACCTGCTCTGAACTCCTTGGCTTAAAATATTGAAATACAGTTTAGCAGTCTATTATTCAATTTAGATTAGCAGAGGCTACACGTTGCCACCTAAGGACATGTTGTTAGGAGATGGAAATGTGATATATGAATTAAAAGGTGGGTAAAGAATGGGTATCAATATTATCTAATAAACATAAATATTAATTGCTTGACGATAGAGATAAGTTTTTTTAAAAAAACCTTTGCTTGTGGAAGTACTTCAAGGTTAGAAGAGCAACATAGAATAATATTGGTATCTCAGATCTCATTAAGACTGTTACTTTTAGTGCCTCTGGTACTGGTACTAAAAACTAAAAGGTCTGATGCAGTTTTTTTGTAAAGTGTCTCTTTGATCTGTTCTTTTCTTTCAAGTTTTAACTCTGTATTTTGAAAAATGCTGAGATTGATTGATATACTGATCATGGGTTGAAATATTTTCTGATAGCCTGTGTATGTTGTAAAAATGATCTGTGCCTAGTATTTTCGTAGACAAGCTCAGGGTGAATCCATTTGCTCTATATATCCACTTTAGGGTGTTGAGAGAGCATTATGTATTAATCATAAGCAGCTGAAGTTGTTGTTTCTTTCTTCTTTTTGTATGAATAACCCCTTTTGGACAAGCTTCTTAAAAGGAAGAATAGCTCGTTGAATTTGCTTTTTTTTTTTTTCAAAGCTTTTGTTTTTATTTTTTTAGGTATTAGGCCAAATTAATATTTTTTTAAAAATAATCGAATATATTTTTTATCTATATAAATTAGATTTTTTGCATTAGAAATATTTTTAAAATGTTTGCCATAATAGAGATAGAAGATTAGAAGTATACATCAACTGGTTTCGACAAGGGCAAATTGTTTTGCTTCCCATAAACTCCATTTGACAAAAAATAATAATAAAATGAATAGAGATGATGCACCACAATTATTTCACATGCCTTGAGTGTTAAAGACTTAAAGTTAGAACCACTGCCATATAATTTTTTAGATAAATTATAGTTTACTAATTTATTTTGGCCAGAATATATATTATGACCCTCGTAATTTAAAGTGTGACATCTTAGTCTTGTGATTTGTTTAATTATGTAATGTTTAATATTTTACATCTAACTTTAAATATAACTTGATCTTATTGAAAAGATAAATAACAACTTATTATTAAAATGTATGTTTTTCCTGATTTTTGTACATTTTTTTCATGTCCCAAAGCTATTTTTTAAATAAAAAGGACACTTTCAATGTCAACGTGTTCATCACTAATTGGTATCTATAGTTCCATTTTTTTAATACTTTTCTTTTCATATATTGTAATCTATTGAGTGAAGTGCAAGCTCGCTACTTATATTTATGCTCCCGAGAATCCCGAAAATTAATCTATATATATCTTCTTAATCTAATGAAAAAAGAGGTCGTTAATTAATCAAAATCTTGTTGATATATCATCCAATAGAAACCATGTCATTCATGAATCTATCTTCTTGATCTAATAAAAAAGATCAGGATTAATGGATGCTCTTTTTCTAATTTTACGTGTGCCTTCAGCTAGGCTAGCAGCTAGCTATACCTTGAAAACTTGACATGGCTGGGATCTAAATTAGCAATGAGGATTATGAGCCAAAAGTTAGGGGATTAGTCACAAATCACAATATGATGGTTGATCATTATACGGAGAGAATCATGTATGCAGGTATTGCGCTGGCAAACTCTTGACTTTCTATTTAATTTGCTAAATTCTTTATGAACAGGTTGACATTATTCATGTGGATAAAAGATAATATAGAATTTTAAAAAATATAAAATAAACAAATTCTAAAGCTTATCCTTTTTATTATATATTTGTATTTAATATCTACACTATATTTTCTAAGGCCTTCATGTTATTAATTATCAACGTGAAGAAGGATTCCAAAGTATATATTGTGAGGATTAAGAAATCAGAGAAAAATAAGCTGAGTAGAAAAGTATATATGAGTAATCGCTTTTTGATTCTGCATTTCTTTAAACCAGTCAGGAAAACCATGTTTCTTGAAACATGCCTCTTCCAAATGTCCATTCTTATTACAATATAAACAGAACCGATCAGCCTTATTTTTATTATCCTTCTTCTTAGATCCAGTCTTCGAATCAGGAGCAGTTTTAGCAGAATTATGGAATTTAGCAGCAAGAGCACTAGCTTCAGTTATAACAGAAGACATGCTAGCACCAGATTTCTGAGTTTCTACTCTAGAAACTATAGAATAGACCTTGTTGAATGATGGAAGAGGATCCATCATTAACACATTGCTAATAACAGTTTCATAACTATCATTAAGTCCCATAAGAAACTGCATAACATGATCTTCATTATCAGTTTCATCATTAAATTTTTGTGCATCACACTTACATCCTGAACAAACGCATTTATGTCTAGGTGCTAAAGAATGTAATTCTTCACATAATTTTTGAAGATTGTTCGAGTATATAGCTAAAGAATCAGATCCTTGTTTAATACTAGCAAGCTGTCTCTTAATATTGAGTATTCTTAAACGATCAGGTTGACCAAACTTTTCCTCTAAGTCTAACCAAAGTTTACGAGCAGAGGAAGTGTAAACATAGGCATCAGATAGATCTTTAGACATAGAATTGAGTATCCACGAGGTTACCATAGAATCAACGTGACTCCATTGCAGAAACAGCTCAGACGATTCATCAGCAGGACGTAAACGAGTTCCATCAACAAATGATAGCTTGTTCTTAGCATTCAACGCAATACGCATCGAATGTCGCCAAATCGAGTAGTTAGTGACAGTCAATGGATGCGAAACAAGTTGTAAACCCGGATTATCTGAAGAATGCAGATAAAACGGATCTTTCCGAGAAGAATTCTCAGAAGCAGCTTCTGTACGAACTTCAGAAGCAACAGGAGCAGGAGAAGTTGAACTCGCAGCATTCGCCATTTGAAAAACGAAAGAGTAATGGATCAAAGTTTTTGCTCTGATACCATGTGAGGATTAAGAAATCAGAGAAAAATAAGATGAGTAGAAAAGTATATATGAGTAAAATGAGTTGCATTTTATTAATGAACAAAACGTGTTTATATACAAGTCACAAGGACTGAATTGCTGATAACAGAAAATGAAACTAACCTGAACTAACTCTGAGCTAACAAACTAACTCTAAGTAATAATCCTGTACATTTGCAACTAACTGATTAATTTACACCCAAAATAACTAATTGCCTATATACATGCTTTTCATATATGTATCAAACTCGAAAGCTGGATGCTTCATAGTTCATAGCCATGCATTAGTGGCAGTGCAGTACCCACATTAATTAACCACAAATGAACGCTTCAATAATGGAACGCCATGATCCTACCCAAAACACTTTGTGTGTCTTCTCAACCAATGATTTTTATTTTAACAATAAATCAAAGAAGTCAAACGAAGAATAGCAATTAATCATGCCGAACCTATCTTTATTATTTGCTTCTTTAAAGAAAATAAATAATTAAATCAAGTGTATGTACGTCTTTGAGAATCGGTCATCATATGCAGTTCTTATTTCTTTTTTTTTTCTTTTCTAATTGTTATGACTCCGATCCCTTTTCTGATTATGAAAAAAAGGACAATTGGGTCCTTTTCTTTTCATTAAATCTTACATTTTCAATGCTCTTTTTTCTATTCTCGCTTGCATTATGTAGGAGATATTATTACATATACTGTGACTCCCTCCCATTAATAATATATATAAATCCCTTCGAAAGTCTAAGGTCCACGGAATCCAGATATGAAGAACCCCTCAATCAATGTGGCCCTTTTAAGCCAACTAGTATTGGTATATTTGTGTGTTAGTTAACTTATATATATATTTTTTGTAAATTTAGTTTTTTTTTCTTCACATATCTTTTGGTTTTAATATTTTACCGTGCTCTTCCCAATCACCATAGTTTTGAAAACATAATTTATAAAATAAAGTAAACGTATAAATTAGTTTGTGAAAATTATAGGAATTAATAACTTAATTTTTGGAAAATTTAGTTTATATTCAGGCTATCAGGGGATACAACTTTTTGGAGAGGCAAGAAAGATTGCTTCCCATTTCAGGCTATCAGGGGATCTTCTGCCGAAGTCAACTAGGGAGTCGGAGCAAGTATCAAGGGTTTCATACTCAAGTGTTGTGGATAGTGTTATGAACGCCATGGTAAAGGGTACGACGAAGGTTGGTTTAACCTTTGACAGAGCTAGCTTGGGGAGACTGCCTTCAGGGCGATCGGTAGTTGGCGTGGGCAGTACCAGGTGATACCAGGATGCTCGGGGGCGAGCGGCAAGGCAAGGAAATGTTCGTGTTGAAGAAGGGAGTTCAAGTCAAGGGGAAGATTTGTAGTCTTCTAGGTGACTTGTACGGGAATTCAAGTCAAGGGGAAGATTTGTAAAGATTGTAATCTTATAGTTAAGATTTGGGATATCTTATGTAATCTTTTAAGGTGACTTGTATTCAGTTAGTTGCTAATTATTGGGGATAAGCATATCTTAGTGGTTAAAGATTTAAGTAATTGGGCATATTATCCTAATGGGCCTAGGTTCAGTAATCCTTATAGGACTAGGGTTTGAGATGCTTATAAATAGTTAGCTGGGGATTGATGAAAGTAGTACATCACAAGATATCTAAGGAGAGACTCTTAGGGATACTCAGTCAGAGTTGATAGAGTAGAGATATGGGTGAGGGAAGACTTGAGAGGCGATTCATTCATCAGGTTATTGTATTCTCATATTCTTTATAGTGAAGTTCCTTGTTCTTGGCTGGATGTAGGTCACACTGACCGAACCAGGGTAAATTGCTTGTGTTCATCTATTCTTCTCTATATTCCGCATTCTCATATACTTGTTTTGATCTATGAATGTTGTTGGGAGATACTCTGAATCCTAACAATTTTCTAATTTGTAAAATTGTTATAAAACTAATACATTTGAGTCATTTTATCTCTACAAGTTAATCCTTAAACAATAATCTTAAAGTTAAAGTTAATTAAGAGACTAGACTACATTACCTGAGAGGCTAAGACTTCTTTTTTTGGTAAGTAAGATAAAAATTGGTGAACGAAATACAAGAGCATTAGATATCAAGATAATTTAGATGTGAAGTGCGCATCCGGGTGGGACCATCACCATCCTTAACCGACCTAATACTCGACGAGGCTATAATACTACGCATGTCAAGGCTATAATACTACGCAGGTCATCAAGTAGAAGGACAAAGATTGTTAAAAGAACAAATAAATGCATCCCTATATTTAACAACCCTGCAATTAATTTTGTGAATAGTAGAAATCAGTGAGACTGTGGTAGTCATCCATATCTTGTCATTACGTAGTTTCCAAATGACGTCAAGACCAATTATCACTGTCATCCAATTATCGTAATTCGACAAAGGCTTCTTTTCTCATCTGCTAATCTAAAATCGAAGCCATCTCTGAACAGTGTGAAATCTCATGTGGCTTGACAGAGACACTAAGACCAAACCACACAGCTCAACCAAAGTCATACTTGAAAAAGACATGATCAACAATATCATCAATGGATCCACATAAGGCACAACCACCATCACATCTAAGATGGTGGGCCCTTAAAATTTGAGAAGGTCGGGAAAGCACCATGCCAAATCTTCCAGGCTAGGATTAGGATCCTCATAAGAGCTCTTGTTTTTCAGAAGTCCTTCCATATAAATTTTGATGATAAGGTATTGTCATTATTCGAGACTTTTACAACAAAACATAAAGTGTGATATATATTTGTTTACTTTGTAAAATATGTACTTGATGTCAAACTCTTAATGGCTAAAGTGTATAAATAAAAATTTCAAAATTTGAGTTGTCAAACTTAAATTATTTTTAAAGATCAAGTTATATATTTGTTTACTTTATAAAATATATACTTTCATGTACTTGTAAGTTATACATATGATTTAAGTTATAAAGAAAATCTCACAAAAAAAAAAAAGAAAGAAATCAGGCTAACAATGTCACTTAACCAAACCGATTCTCTCTTAAATAGTAATTAACTCGATTCCGTTGAACAAAAAACTTGAAATCAAAATTAATCTGTTCTCTTTAATTTATTTGTAAATAGTGTAGCAACGGATAGGAGTACTGTCGGCGAAGTCTCTCTAAGTTATTGAGCTGTAATGGAATACTATATTTCATCTATATAGTCTATAAAAACTGATAAGACAAATTTTTATAAGATGCTTTCGAAACCCTCAATTAACAAGCAACAAATGTCCTCAACAAATATATTTTCTGTACAGAAGCAAACTGTCCTTTTAAAATAAATAAACAACATCATAAGGAAGTCGTTTTTTTAATATTGTTTTGCATAATTAAAGCAAATTTTCTGTGAAAAGAGCCACCCTCCTAACGGGAACCCGTGCAGCATGCTTTATTTAATTAATATAATCTCTTTAAAAATTTTTGGGTACATTTTTAGAAATAAAATGAAACAAAAATAACCTCTATATATGTATTAAACTGTTTTCTTTTGGTACAAATTAAACTGTTTTCTGTATTTAATTTTCTCAATTTAATTTATCTCTTATTTTTGTTGGCCTCTGGCATTGCCATTAATCAAGTGGCCATAAATTATGATTGTTCTTACTTCTTATCTTGGCAAAAAATTGCAAATATTCCAGCCTTGAACTTAATAAAGTTAAAGCAGCATCTATATATATCACTGAGAGCCTAAAACAAATATAGGCTTCAAAATGCACAGCAATTTTTTTGCTCATAATTAAATCAATTTACTCACAAAAGGAGGTAAGAGATTCTCTGTGTAATAAATGAAACGCCATGCCTAGTGCTTAATCTCTTGGCTTTTAGGAAAATGCAAAGGTCAGATTGCCAGGAAACTATAATTTGATGTAAAATTTTAGATAAAAAACATACATATACAATTCAAATCTCTTTTCATATACATGGTATCCAAATAAGAAAACAACTATGATCACATGCATATGCCACCTTATTTACCGGCCTTGAAATTGAAAACTCCAAATATTTTACCAGGAAAGTGAGATTCACACAGTATTATTATAATATGGTCTTCGAAATTAATACTGAATGGAAATTTGATTAAATCCATTCCAAGACTAGTATCGATCTGTTTCCTAGGGTACTATAAAATGAACAGCAGTTAATGATGTATTGGAGTAAATTAATGCCAAAGCTGGAATGCTTAATTATTTGAGTAGGTAAAGATTTTGTTCTAACTTGAAAGCAAAAAAAACTTGATTATTTAGGTGTAAAGCCAATATGGGGCCTCAAATATGTCGTTTCAATTGGAACATGCAACATGATTATATACAATGAAACACCACAAGAAACAAATTTAATTAAGTTTCATCTGGACCTATTCTATTCCATTTTAAGACAGATTAACGAACGCTAATTAAGGTCTTCATCACTATGGGGTGGTTGCTGGGTCATCGTTTCATAAATAACTCTAGCTGTCCCAGTTCGATCGATATATTCGCTTTTGCTAAATGACAATGTCAATCATACTCTATATGGGACGCATCGTTTATTTTAATTTTTTGACTTCTCACTTCCACTTTGTGATGTTTTCATCATTTCATGGATCTTGTGGTAGGTTCATACAAGTGTGAAACTAGTTTTAAATTAATTATTTAACAAAATGACATGTTTATGGCATGAAAACGTTCATTATTCTACAGGCTCTAGGTAGATCAAAACTCTGTTTCAACTTGCTTTTCGGGGAGGAAAAAATGTATATATTTTCAAAAAGTGTTTATCCCCCTGTTTTTGGGCAAAAAAAAAAAAGTTCGCTTTCATATGATGGTAATTTTTTTTTTCTTTTGTGAAAATGTAATTTAAAGGCTTGAGGGTTATTCTTCAAACTAAAAGCAACGCAGAAAATTATTGTGCGACAATTCTTTTTTAGAATGGATTATAATTATACGAATGCACTCTCAACATTGCTAGTAATTAATACTATTACGAGAGTTTGGTACATAAATTATTTTTTTATTTTCAAGAATCATATTTTTGAAAATTTGATTTTTAGGAATAAGATTTCCAAGAATATCAAAATATATGTTTAGATGAGTTAAAACAATCGTGAGATTATTTTGTAATATTTTCAAAATTATTATAATATTGTGTTTGCTTCAACTTTGATAATCGTAAGAATGGTTAATGTTTTTTCAAATATGTCATTGACTTTTTATTCTCAAATAGTAGCTCATCAAATGTAGAAATTCTCAAAAACAATTCATGAAAATACTTTAAAAAAAAATGCTTTGTTTCTATATCATTAAAAAAATAATTCTATCATAACTAAAATTTTTAAATAATATTAATAATTTCATCAAGAAAATATGATTTCAAAACAAATGTCCATGATTCTTAAAACAACAAAAGGTTAAAGGGACATTTTGGTCCTAAATGTATGCCCTAATATTCATTTTGGTTAATTATGTTTCAAAATTCAAATTGGTCCTATATGTTGGCAAAATGTTTCATTTTGGTTCCAAACTATTGAATATGGCTTGTTTCAAGTTCAAACGTGATGAGTATAGAGTTACCTATTGTTCTCGAATAGTACTTTTTCTATCCAATTGAAGCCGTAAGCAAACGAGGTTAAATCGGCCATAAAAGTAGACCGCTCGTTTTATGGTCAAACAAGCAAAGTTGATCATATCTCTTTTGTTTCAAATTTGAATACGACGAATTCATAGCCACGAGTTCCTTTTAACAAGTCTTTGAACTTGAAATGAGAGACGAGAGAAATATGAACAAGTTCAATAGTTTGGGACCAAAATGAAATATTTTACCAATATTTAGAACTAAAATGAATTATTTTGCCAACATTTAGGACCAATTTGAACATTTTAAAACATAATTGATCAAAATGAACATTAGGGTATATATTTAGGACCAAATGACCTTTGACCAATAACAAAATAGTCTAAAAAGTCATTGCGCCCAAAATATAACTAACATAATTTTCAAAATAAAACTTAATTAGCTAAGTTTAATAAGGGTAATTTAGTCATTTTAGATAGACCAAAATATTCTCATCCCATGGGATTACACTAATCTCACCCCTAAAGTGGAATTAAAAAATAGTCATTTCGAATATATTACTCTTGGGAACATAACCATGTTATCAATTTATCTTCTCTTTTAATTATCAACTTCACACAAGAAAATATATCAGGATAGCCAAGCTTGATTGGTCTAGTGGTCAGCTCACTAGGTCGCTTAAGTAAGTGTCGGAGGTTCGAATTCTGCCTTGTGTATTCAACAACCAATTGACCAGCGACAGACCCTTAAATGAAGCTCAGTTCCGCGAAAGATTAATCATTAGCGTGTTGGGTTTGGGGTATTTGGACAACTAAAAAAAATATATATCATGATGACCTCTCCTTCATTTCTCCTTTTCATAATCTCCCATTTAAACATATTGGACACATAATGTAATCCGACAAAAAAGATTTGGCCAAGTAAAGGATCGATAGAAGGAGCTAAAATTTTTCTAGTTGCATTTCGATATATGATTCATATAGTCGATTACGTTATTTGCCATGCCAAAATTGTATTAATATAAAACAATACATTTGATTAAAATTAAAGTAATTAATCTCAAAAACATCAACAAGTTTGTAACTTGCGACTCTGATGATCTAAATCGGAAGGCAAGACAGAATGATTATTATTGGCATGAGTATGATTAGGATCTTCATCAAGGGGAACAAAGAAGAGATAAATATGAGACCCATCTTTGAGGCCACAATCACTGAGTGACACCTTTTCTTCTTCATCATTGTTTTTCAACAAAGGCCGATGATCATTATTATCAGGAACGAGGATCAGACGGTTGTAAGGAATTTTTTGGAGGGCTTCAATTTCTCTCTTTAAATCTGCCACCGTGGCATCATTCTTCACCTGCACGTAGAATAAAGCTCCTGTTATTATCTCTAACACCACTTTCATGGCTTCTTATTACAACTATAAGCTAAGGGCCTTTAATTTGCTTTTGATGTTTATTCAATGATCTTGTTTCAATTTTTTTTTACCTTTCTCATTTTCTTATATATATGTAAATAGTGGATACAGAAATGAGATTCAAAGGAAAGAAAGTATTGGAGATTATGCTGAATTCATGGGAGTTAGTTGTGTTCATGAATACAAAATGTGAAAAATAAAGTAAATTTTATTACAACGATGAATAAGTGATTCAATTCAAAAGTCAACTCATGGATTTGCGCCATATTTAGTTGATCGAGCAAACAAAGTAAATGGATAAACATACCTATTTAAGACCATTTGAAATTATTAACTTTATCTCTTATTAATTAATTTGACTTAAAATTAACTTTCACTTCATATTTTCGTAGTTTAATTAAGGTGTTCCATTCGTTTATTCTTTTATTAGTTAATTTCGCTGTTTTTATTGTTTTACCATAATTTAAATTCAAATACCATGTGAAAGTTAAATGGATTATTACTACCTATATATGTCTTAAAAATAATTTCATGATTTTTTTATTTAATAAGTTTTTATGTTTATTTTATCTCAATAATATAATCCCAACATATATTGTGAAAAACATTTAAAATAAGTGAAAGGTACTGCTTATCGTTTTAAGTTTTGACATTCATTTTTTTTAGGGTAAAAAAAATTGAGGCAAAGTTTACCAAACCGTTAAATATATGATAATTGATCAAATTGTATAAAATTTAAATCAAAACATTTAAATGATAAACTTATTGTTGACTAAATCATGAGTAATAAATTTTAATTTACTTTAGAAAAAAAAATGTAGGGAACATACCCTAAATGTGAAAATACAAAAAAAAAAAAAAAGAGGATTACCTTAACTTCTTTCTAAATTTAATCAACTTACACTTTGTACTACTCTTACTTAAAAATGTCATCCCAGATCCCACCTCAAACATCTTATCTTTTTTTGTTTTTTGTCTTATCAAACTCTTATCTAAAATTTTTGTTCAAAAAAAAAAACTCTTATCTAATTCATTTTTTTGTCTGAAATTTTTTTTATTGATGAGAAATTAGCGTAAAACCATTCATGAAAGAGCCATTGTAAAGCATAAATCTAACAATACTAAATAGCCAAGTACTCTTGGATAGCATTTACACAGAAGAAAAATAATGATAAACAGCACACCTAATTT
>QANZ01017776.1:22701-41255 GCA_003254925.1 Chamaecrista fasciculata
CCTTTCTGGTCGTCCATGTTTAAAACTATAGTCTATGAAATTAAAAATAAGAGAAAATTTACTATTTGGTCTCTTTTTCTTTACTAAGTTAACAATTTAGTCCATTATTTATTTTACATACATATTTGCGTGCCCGTTAGGGCACGCAAAGCCCCTAGTATTTATATATGTGTGAGGAGTTTTTTTGATAGTTGGTTAAAATTATTTTTTTTATAAAATATTAAAAAAAATCAAATAACTTTCTACTACTTTAAATAAAACAGTTTATTCTAAAAAATATAAAAAATTAAATTTCTATATTGAAAATATAATAAAATATTTTTTATTTTAAAATTTCACTAATTATTAAATATAAATTAATTTTTACATTCTTGTTACTCGTGTGTGAGAGTGAAGAATTATGTTATAAGATTTGGCATTATCCAGAAAATGTAGACCAACAAACATTTAAGTGGCCAGCTACCTATCAAAGTTAGACTAAAAATCCTAGCTTCAACTACCAGTCTTCCTCTCATCTATTATTTCTTTCTCTCCCACCCCCCATTCTTCTCGAATCATACGCCACTAATTAACGAACGTCCTAGGATTTTGCTTTCTCCTATTAATACTGCACACTCCTTAATCATTGTAACTCCATCATCACTTACTTCAATTCCTTCTCGCTTATACACCCAAATACCAAACACTTCATTTACACACTACACTTCCTTTAATTTATTGCAATGGCTGACACTGATCGCTCTGCTGATGATGTTTCTGCAGATTCTACAGGTACCAGCCCCCTTCATAATCAATGCATTTTCTCTTTCAAAAAAACTCCCTTTTTCCTTATCTATGTAGTTTTGAGGTCAATTCTTGGATCACCTGCTTTTACTAACCCCAAAGATTCAAACTTTGCACTATTGTATTTGTAATGCTTGTTCTTGGTTGTCGGTGACACCCTTTTGAATTTTGATGGAACTCTCTGAATCCTTACAAGGTCACATTTACGACAAATAATTTCTGATATTCATTTGAGAATTAATGGGACATTCATTGTTTGGGAGATTGCTCACATCTCTTGTCCTTCACTGTTTTGTTTACCAAGTGTTTGATAAAAAGAATAGCTAATCAAATATCGCACATATCATCTAGATCTAGAGAAGTGATTTTTTTTTTGTCCTTGTTTTTCTTTTTGGGATTGTTTAATTATCTGCAGAGCAATCTAGTCAAGATTCCAAGGTTGAGTTCTCTGAAGATGAGGAAACCCTTATAGCCAGGATGTACAATCTGGTTGGTGAGAGGTGAATTATGCTTTCCTACCCCAAAATTTTCCCTTTCAAATCCTTTTGAGGATCAATCAGAATTATAAGCTTACGAGGTAATGTTTTGTTTCCCAGGTGGTCTTTGATTGCTGGAAGAATCCCAGGAAGAACAGCAGAGGAAATAGAGAAGTACTGGACTTCAAGATACTCAACTAGCGAATAATTAATGTTTACTGTTTTTATTTGAAGCAAATTTTGAACAAGTATAAGTTGTATGGTTAAAGTGATTCTGTGGAATATGAAAGATGAGCTTGTTATGAGTACGTACTTGGTGTTTCTCATTGTTCTATGGTCAATTAAGTGGCTTGCCACTTTAAAGCCTCTGTGTAATATTCTTCTTCTCGAAATGCTTTTGTTATTCATTTCATTTAGCCTGTAACATTCTGGATTGAAACATATATATTCTACCTTTGGAAATGAGCATGATGTGTTGTAATTATTTGAGTTCGCTTCTGATAAATTGTAATGGTGTTCTGTGAAGTGAACCCACCAACAAAACTTGAAATTTGGAGGGTTATACTATAAAACTGAGAGTGATCATCACTAGACTTTATCCAATAAGAGTGCAAAAATTTCTATTCATGAATTTTGAATTGGAAGATTCAATATAATATTCTGTGCAAATTCCTCTGATGCATGTCCCATTGTATAATTCACAATGAGAATGTAGAAACTGCAAAAGTTCTGCGAATTAACTCCTAAGCTTGTCATTGAAATACACTTTGTAAATAGTAAAAAGGAGAAAGCATCAAGTCCCCTGCACTGAAGCAATGAGTAATTATTATTAGTCTAATCATTCTATCCAAAACCAACACAGAAATGCAATTATGTGGTTAGGGTCAAAAGTCAAAACAATGAATAAAATAAAGGGCCTCAAAGCTACATATGCAGCCGTCTATTTTCTGAAATCATAATTTCAATTTGTTTTGACTATTTTGGAGGATCATTATGAAGCCTATCCAATATCACAGTAGAAGGCAATAGTTAAAGCAAGACCATGTTCTTATATAGATTGATCTATAAATTAACCAACTTTTTATTGATATGTATATTAAAGGTGGATTCCCGCTAAAATAAAATGTCTTAACATATTTATAAATTTATTTATGAATTATAATTAATTTAATCAAAATATCCTTTCTATACTGAATCTACTTAAGAATTTGAGGGACCAAATGGGCAATAGTCAAGTCCAATCATTTTCTTTTTCAATTCTTAAAAATAAGATGTAAAGGGTTAAAATATCTGACAGGCAGTGAGAATATGAAATCTGAATCTGCCTGCCCTAGATGCTTATGTACTAGTCAAACCCCTAATGAAAGAAATTAGCAAATAGTCCCAACAAATGATTCTGTTCAACTAAAATATTAATTGTTGAAAGTTGAGACCATGTGTTGCAGTAGTCAGATTCAAAAAGTTCAATGATCATTAAAGATTAATTACATAGGCAAAAAGTAATGTCTGATTAAGAAGATATGTAAAGATCATGATGGACAACTAATCCCAGATTAGGACATTAAAAAAGGTTAACGTTCTCTTTTAAAAACACAAAGGATTGACAAAACATCAATAAATCCTTGGCCATTGAATCATTGATTTGATACTGTCCTCTGCTTCAGCTGGATTAATTATACATGTATCTATTGTCAACTTCACAATCATTTTTTATCCCAAATGAATAAATCCCTAGAAAAAGAGAGAGTAGCACTTCCTTCTGCACTACAGATTATATATATATGTGTGTGTGTCTCCTACATCATCAGCCAACAATGTATGTTTCATAGCTGAAAAAGTTGTAGAAAAGAAATCTGAGGAGGAATGTGCAATTGAATATTATTAGTCATTACTATGCAAGTACCATCACCAACCTGCTAAATGATCATGACAAACAAGATCCTCAAATCTATGAACTGAATAATGAATTTAGTTCTTTAAACAAACTAAATACTAAATTGAGTCGTGAGGTTCCGACCAAAATAAAATAAAAGTCGTAAGGTTGGACATGGCAAGTGTCAAACCCGAATTGGCCTTAGAACTGTGAGCCCAATAGTCTTCAATTTAGACTTTAGTAATCTAATTAGCTGATTAAGTTAACATATAATAATACAAATTGAGTCATTTTGTCTGATATAATTTTTTTTTCTTGTTTAAACCTTTGTTCAACATTCATACATGATCCATATATATATATATAATGGGCAATATGCAGTGGTCATATATGTGGGAGTAGGTATTACCAGGCAAACATACCTAAAGAGAATAGGCATGCATAGGTCAGGGTAAAGGACAAATTTCAATTAATTTACAATTGAGAATGTTAAGGTTCATTGAAAATTGTTATGATGTGGAAAAACATGCAGTTTCTATTTTTGTCTACAGTTAATCATTCAGCTGATAAAAACTATGTTAATATATAAACTATAAAGTGAATTGAATAGTACAAAATTTTAAAATGGGATGACTTATAAAATAGGTTCCGCAGTCCGGAACTACTACTGTTCAACTTTCCTGCTGTGTTGTGCTGTCATGTTAAACACATCCAGGCCGTTCGCACGATCTGGCGGTTGTCATGGTGCCACATGTTTGAAAATCCAAGTTATTGAATAGTACAGTTTTCAGAGTCAACGACCCTTCACCTTTGGCATCAAAATTTTCAGTAGTTTCCAAAGGGCACAAACTGAAAACTTCAAAATCGGAGAATTTGATGTATTTAAACCCATTTTGATGTAAGCAGCGTTCAATAGCTCCAAAAACTGAAAAAATTGAAGCGTGTTTGATTTTGTTTTTGAAAAACAATTTTCTGTTTTAAAAAACAAAAAATACACATTATTTGTTGTCTTTAAAATAAAAAATTGTTTTGAAAAACAAAATCAAACACACCCCAAGTTTCTGGCTACTTTGTTTATTGATGGATAGAATGCACAATTTTATGTTTGTCTCCAACTTCAAAAATTTATATGTTGATCCATTGTCGTCTACTGAAGACGGGAGTCTACAAGCAATATATATATACGGGCCAAAATATGATTTTAGTCCTTTTATATTTGGGTTAGGTTACAATTCAATTTTTTTAATATAATTTTGGTCTTATAAATTCTTTAAAAGTTTAATTTTTTTATGTTAGCAATTGAATACATATAGTCAGAATAAAGTTATAAGCTTGAATACCACAAATCTGATTATGTGTTAGACTAACTTTACCTAGATTGTGAAACGAGCGGTCTATTTTCAAATCTTAATTATTTTTGACGATTTTTTTTCTACTCAATTGAAACCGTCAACAAATAAGGTCAAATCAGACTAAAAAATAAGTTCGAGACTAATTTTTTACTTTTTGGTTTCAAACCTATTTTGGAGGCAGTTCCAACTATGCAAGAAAAAAAAAGACTCTAATCAGCTTGTTACATTTGAATTTGAAATAAAAAAAATGACTAACTTAGCTCCCTTAACTGTGAAATGAGCTACTCACCTTTGGAATCTAATTTGATATTATTTGTTACTTGTTAGCAACTCCATTTGAAGTGAGAAAGGTCTCGTCAAAAATAATACGTAGCTCCTGACTTATTGTCTTCAAACTTAAAACGAGATAGATAACTAAAAATTAAAGTTTTTGAAAAAAATTGTAGAACAACAAAGGATTGAGTAGTAACCTACCCCAAATATTGAAGACTAAAATTGTATTTTGGCATAAGTTCGCGTGCTTCTGAAGACCTTCCCTCTATTCCAATTATAGTTGTTCACTAAATAATCTTATTATTTAAACAGTGTTTCAATTCAATGGATAAGAGCAAAACTCACGTGTAGTTTCGACATCCTTTGCAGAATTTCCAGCATCTAGATCTTAATGAGTCTGCATTTTCTTCCAAGATTTATATGTAACTTGAATGAAGGATGACCAATAACGATGAATGGCAAAAACACACGGGAATGAAGGAAAGAAGGCAGCAGTCTAAAGTGCCAAACGGTTCGTTTTAGATTGGCAAAACAACTTTTTGTGCCCCTAACGTTTGCGGTGATTTTCAGTTATGCCCTTAATGTTTCATTTGTGTCAGTTGTGCCCCCAATGTGAAACTTTAGTTTCAATTATGCCCCCAATTTCAATCATCCACAAAAACAAACACCATTTTTGTACGATTTGAGCTCGATTTTGATCAGATTTCATATGGGTTTTAATTTTCGGACATCACAAACTTGATTCCTTGAATCAATTTCAAAGATTAAATTTAAAATAGCCCCAAATCCGAAGAAAATCGGACCCAATGAACCCCAAAATGGACCAAAACGAAATGCAGCAAAACGAAGCATTTTTCTCAAAATTTCCATGTGCAAAATGATCCTTAGGAGTCGAAAATGAGTACCCATATGAAATCTGATCAAAACCGAAAGGGTGTTTTGCCTTTTAGATTTGCAAACAAGTAGCACCATCACAGTCAATCGAACGGCCAGGATGTCTCCAACAACACAAGATGGCATGGAAGTTGAACAGCAAGGGATTAGTCTCTCATAACTAAAAGATACCGTCTGAATTTTTTTTTTTTGGCCTGAGATACCGTCTGTATTTTTACCAAAAGAAAAATCTTGTCTCCATATGAAAAAATTAACATGTTATTATTCACGACATATAATTTTTTTTTATTAAGTTGTATTATGACTTATGAGAGTTAATTTTTTTTTGTAAGTTTTAGTGGTTTTCTCCTTATCTTTCTCGTTTAATTTTGCATCAATATATTCTCACTCTCTTTTAAAAATACAAACAAAAAGTAAGAATTCAACTTTCTTTTTTTTTTGGCCGAAAGAATTCAACTTTCTGGCAATTGGAGTTTTAGCCTTTAAAACTAGAATCTTTCGAATAAAACTTATTTTACTTTATTGTAATTAAAAAATAAGATCAATGAAAAAAATGTAAAATCAGTATGAAAAACTCAAAACGATATATATATAATGCAATTATAATAAGATATTAAACTTCATTAATTTTTTTATCATATATAGGTCAATAAAGTTACAGTGTTTTGAAACATGTAACATTCAACAAACTTTCTTCTATGTTTATATATCGGTTCTTCCATAAAATTTTAATATAAGCATTTTTATGATGATTATTATTGAGGAAACTAATAATTCGGTCCCCATAAAATTATCAAATTGACAATTTAATCCTTAAAAAATTGAATTATACAATTTATTTATTAAAAAATTCAAACAATATACTTATTATTTTTTAAAAGAATTAAAGGATATATTTTCTAGTCTACAAAAATGACTAGTAAAAATAATGTTTCATTCTTGTGGATCCTAAACTATTATCATTAACTAAAATATGGGCCCATGCAAGGTTAAAGAGGTTTTTAAATATATATATATATATCGTTAAATATAATGATAACCAATAAATTGTTGGTTCAAGTGGTAAACAACTTAGTACCGCTTAAGTGATGTCTTGAGTTTGAGATATTATATTTTGAATATAATTATTCTTGTTGGGAGGCTCTTTCATTATATAGTCAAGTGCGTGATGCGGGTTGAATTTAAATTTGTTGAAACAAAACTTCGATGAGTACTAGATGAGAAACCAAAAAAATATAATGATACATTTTATACAAATTAAGTTTCCTGAGAGTTACTACTTTTTTGCTAATTAAAAATACTCTTGAATTATAAAATTACTAAAGATCTTAAAAAAAACAAATGATTTTGTACAAAAGAAACCTATAATATCAAGATTTACACTAAAAAATATTAATGTTATTACTATTAAATGTAAGAATGAGTGATTATATATTTTGATCAATGTTAATTGTTAAATATAATAATAATCATAAAATTTCAAAAATAAACTTTTTTAATTTAAAATAATAAAACCGTACAAAATCAAGAATTTATAAAATATTTTATAATATTTTAGTTTTATATAATAAATAAGATTTTTTAAAAAAAGAAAAAAAAAACTATACATTTGAACTATTGAGAGGTGAATGAGTAAAATGAGGAAGGAAAAAGAAGAGCATGTGAGAAATATGGGTGTCTCGAAGTGCTCAAAATGTAATCGTTGCAGCATTGTGTACAATGTATTCGTAAATATGCATGTCTCATGCTGAGTTTCCATTCTCCTCATTCTCAATGATTTGAATCACACAAATCAAAATGTTGCAAATCCCTATAACCTTTATCTATTTCTTATCTATCTAATATCTATCCCTCACTCAACCTCAAATACAAACCTCACAAGTCATAGTCTCTTTCCCATTCCTCACGTAAGTTATCTGTTCGTTAATTGTTATCTATGGTTCTATGTATTTATATCCCTACTCTCTCTATGACTACACGGCCATGCCCATACCCTCCCTTTTATCATTTTTCTTTAAACTTCAAATTCTACATACACGTACTTCAATTCATTCCAAATTCAATACCATACCCGGGCCCTCCTCAATCCTCATCAATCTACTCTATGTCTCTATCATATCCAATTCCATTAATATTTTTTCTTATATATAACCAAATCGATCGGCAGCTTCTACTTGTTCCCATGCTGCCTTTCCCCCAAACTCTTGACTATATCACTCTTCTTAATTATATGTATATTAACCAAATGTCCAATGAAGTGCATGTTGTGTAGATATAATATATATTGTCAAGAGAAAAACTACTTTTTGGTCCTCACTTTGTACTGAGCAAATCAGATCTATCTCGAATAATTGAAATATACCATTTGGTCTCTCACATATTATAATGTCAACAATTTGGTCACTAAGTCAAATCTAATGATCAAAATATACAAATTCAATGACTTAAAAAAATATAAAATTAGTATAAGTTTAATAATTAAATTGTTGATAATCACAATATTTTAATAACCAAATTATATATTTTGATTATTTATAGATTTATTCATTGAGTCAGTTCAATTCATAAATGAAATAGTAGATTTTCTCTATAATCAATGTTCATTTCTTTGGAAAAATTAAAACACATACTACGTAGCATGCACCGGGATTCCCATAGAACAATGTCCACTTTCTTCTTTCTATACTCTTTAATTAGTTTACTTTGCGGCCCAACAAAATATAGTAACTTTTACAGTCAAAGTTAATTTGAACAAATAAAAAATGCTTCTATTGTTTAAACATATTGAATTTCCAAAGAGAAACTATGCAATTCGCTCGGCCTTGCTGAAAGCTAATTTCAAGTTTTATTTTTAATTTTTATTCTCCTAAAAATTTTGTCATATTAATTAATTTCTTATTACCAAATATATATCTATGATCCCCACCAATTTTGCGCATATTGAATTAGTCAAATATGTAATTCATGAATGATAATAATTATTGAATCAAATTAAAGATTAACAAATCCCAGTAGCTTCAGAAAGTGAAAGCCTCATAAGTCATAAGCTATAACATGGTGGAGCTATTTTGGAAATCCAAAAAGGTAACGATTTTATAGCCAATGTAGACTAATCTAGACAATGTAGACATGCATGTTATAGCCTAAATTTTATAGCCAACTTGATCAAGGAAATCCAAAAAGGTAACGATTAATATAATAATAATAAGGTAAATTATATTTTGGTACCACGTGGTTTGACCCTATTTTACTTTAGTACACTGTAGTTTGAAACCTGACACTTTGATACCTTGTGGTATTCTTCATTAACACTTTGGTACCCTTTGGAGCTATTTTGTAATTTTAACCATAACAAATTTTGTAAAAATTACATATTGATCCCAAAAAATTTTCAAAAAATTATAAATAGGTCCCTAGATACATATTATCTAGGGACTAAAATGAAAACTTTAAAAAAATTTGGGGTCAAAATATAATTTTTGCAAAATTTGTTATGGTTAAAATTATAAAATAGCTCCAAGGGTAAAAAAAAATTAATGGAGAATACCACAGGTACCAAAATGTCAGATTCAAACCAAAGATTACCAAAGTATAATTTACCCTAATAATAATCGAAGAAGAATGAATAAACCTTTTGTAGTATGACGGTGACATCATACTAAATGAAAGATGACAAGATAAGTACAATGCTACTGGATCATACGTGCCTGCAAAATGCAGCCCTCAAAATGCAAGTTTCCTTATTTTCCTGAAGATAGCTATCATTTAATTTGTTTGTTTCTCTTATCCACATTGTCATCGTCTATTTCTACCTTGTTTAATTTCACATGGGGCATGATCATCCTCTTAGTACTCCCCCTGTTTTTCTCGTATATAAATTGAGGAGCTTGAGGAGCTTATTGAGCAGGAACCTCTCTCTCATACTAAGCTTGTTTTAAGAAGAATTCTCAAAATCAAATAGTTCTACAATGGCTGCATCTTTCTCAGTGCCTTCATTGGTAAGCTCAATCAATGACATGCATGGCCATGCGCCCCTGTTTTCATTTCTTCTCACCCTTCATTACTGTTCTCTCTTTTTCTTTTCCCAATTTTCAATTCATAATTCATTTTGAGGGCTGAACTTCAATTAATGAAGGCTAAAGTCCCAATTTAGTACCATATGTTTTCCTCTGTTCCCAATTAGGTCCCATATATTTTTTTTGTTACACTTTTGGTCCTATGTTTTTGGGTCAGGTTCTAATTTGGTCCCATATTTTTTGGTCAATTGTAGAGTTGGTCAAATATCTTTGGATCAGGTGCAGAAGTGGTTTCATATCTTTTTGCAAAGATATGAGACTAATTCTACAACTTAACTAAAATATGTGACCAAATTGGGACCTTTAGTAAAAATATGAGATCAAAAGTAAAACAAAAAAAATATACAAGAGCAAATTGAAAACTCAACAAAAGATATGGGACCAAATTTATACTTTGACCATTAACTAAAAAAAGAATGTATTATGAACGCGGTACAGATAATGGAGGAAGAAGCAAGGTTTGAAACAGAGGTAGCAGAGGTAGAAAGATGGTGGAAGTCAGAGAGGTTCAGGCTAACCCGGCGACCATACACAGCTCGAGACGTAGTGTCACTGCGAGGGAACCTAAGGCAAAGCTATGGATCGAACGAGATGGCAAAGAAGCTGTGGCGAACCCTCAAGAGCCACCAAGCCAATGGGACAGCCTCACGGACCTTCGGTGCACTGGACCCTGTTCAGGTCACCCAAATGGCTAACCACTTGGACACCATCTACGTCTCTGGCTGGCAATGCTCCTCCACTCACACTACCTCCAACGAACCCGGCCCTGACCTCGCCGATTACCCTTATGACACCGTCCCCAACAAGGTACTTCAATTAAATTAGGGTAAATTACACGGAAACTGTGGTCCATGTGGTTTGAAAAGTTGCAATTTGGACACTGAGATCAGCAGAAAAGGGCTCTTTGTTTGTCCAAAATTTGACGAAAAATTTGTGCTAAAATATAGGGACATTGTGTTTAATTTACCAATTAAATTATTTGACATTCATTTATCATCTCTAGCTGTTTATTTCTCACTTCATGATTGTCTATCGTCTCCTTCAATTCCTTGAGGTTGAACACCTATTTTTCGCCCAACAATTCCATGACCGAAAACAGAGAGAGGAGAGAATGAACATGAGCAGAGAAGAAAGAGCCAGAACCCCTTTGGTGGATTACTTGAGACCCATCATAGCCGATGGCGACACTGGCTTCGGTGGCACCACAGCCACCGTCAAGCTTTGCAAGCTTTTCGTCGAACGTGGTGCAGCCGGTGTCCACATCGAAGACCAATCCTCTGTTACCAAGAAATGTGGTCACATGGCCGGAAAAGTACTCGTCGCAACCAGCGAACACATTAATCGGCTAGTCGCTGCCAGGCTCCAATTTGATGTCATGGGTGTAGAAACTGTGCTTGTGGCTCGAACCGATGCAGTTGCGGCTAACTTGATTCAGTCCAATATAGACACGAGGGACCATCAGTTTATATTGGGTGTCACTAATCCTGCCCTTAAAGGCAAGAGCTTGGCCACTCTTATGGCAACCAATATGGCTAATGGTAAGAATGGAGCTGAGCTTCAGGCTATTGAAGATCAATGGCTGTCTATGGCAAAGTTGAAGACTTTTTCAGAAGCAGTGGTGGATGCGATTAAGGGCATGAACATAGGGGAAGAAGATAAGCGAAGGAGGTTGAATGAGTGGATGAATTGTTCAAGTTATGACAAGTGTCTTTCTAATGAGGAAGGAAGAGAGATTGCTGAGAGATTGGGAGTGAGAAATCTCTTCTGGGATTGGGATTTGCCTAGAACAAGAGAAGGGTTTTACAGATTCCGAGGATCTGTGGTAGCTGCAATTGTTCGTGGTTGGGCTTTTGCTCCACATGCTGATCTCATATGGATGGAAACCTCAAGCCCCAATTTTGTTGAGTGCACGCAATTTGCAGAAGGGGTTAAGTTTAAGCACCCAGAGATTATGTTGGCGTATAATCTCTCACCATCGTTCAATTGGGATGCTTCGGGCATGAGTGATCAGCAAATGACTGAGTTTATACCAAAAATAGCAAGGTTGGGGTATGTGTGGCAGTTCATCACAGTGGGTGGGGTACACTCTAATGCATTGATTACAGCCACATTTGCAAGGGATTTTGCAAACAGGGGAATGTTGGCTTATGTGGAGAAGATTCAAAGAGAGGAGAGGAATAATGGGGTTGACACACTTGCTCATCAGAAATGGGCAGGTGCTAATTACTATGATAGGTACCTCAAGACTGTGCAAGGTGGTGTGGCTTCAACTGCTGCAATGGGCAAAGGCAAGTCTAATTTTGTTCAGCCTAAAATCTCACTGTTTTAGTTAATTGTACCAAAAGAACTATAAAAAAAATTGAAACTTTATTATGATTTTTGTGATTTAACGTTTGTTTAACTTACAGGAGTGACTGAAGAGCAATTCAAGCAAACTTGGACTAGGCCTGGAACTGTGGACATGGGTTCTTCAGGAAGTATGCTGGTGGCCAAGGCCAGAATGTAGAACACCTGCTGCTCTTGTGCTAGTGGCTTTCCAGTATTAATTAAAGGAAAGGGATTAATAAATGTGCATAAAATTGTATAATTGTCAAGATTATTGAGCCATTTTTTGTTTGGTGTATTGGGGAAGGAAAAAACTTGTTCACTTCCATTGCTAATGCTTGTTTGTAAGCTTGTGAATTTATTGCTTTGATGTGTGTGAATCAAATTATGGGGTCATTTATACATTTGATTATAAAAAAAAGATTGTCGCATTTTGATTTAAAATGAGAGAGATATAACTAACTTTACTCAGATTGTTAAACAAGTAATCCACTTTTGAAGTATAATTAATTTGATTTCATTTGTCGATAACTCCGACTGGATAAAGACAAAATTCATAAAAAATAACATGTAATTCGAGACTCATTACACATTTAAATCTAAAAAGATATATATATATATAACCATATTCAATTTTTTGGGATCAAAACTAAAAAAATCATGAAAAAAATGTAGGATCAAATTTAAAATAAATAAATAAAAGATTAGATTGAAATCTATCTCAAACATATAGAACCAAAAGTGTAATTTACCTATTTTTTATGTATACCTTCTCCTTTTTCTTTTCTTAATAATTTTTTTAATCCCAATGTTTGAAATAATACTCTTACAACATATTTTACTTTTTTTTTTTAAGATCAGAGTGAATAATAGCTATTTTAATGAATTCTTCTAGTTCTAGAAAACACATCATTGAAGTAGTTAATGGTGCATTAGAGCTCAGGCCAAAAAAAAAAAATAGTGCATTGGAGCATCCGATATCCGAAGCATCGAGGGAGCAGCAGTACTGCAGAAATTTGACATTTTCGCTAAGTTGATCTATTATATATTTTAGATAGAATTTTTAAAGCATTGCATTTGATGAAGAATTAATTAACTTCATAAAATGCAATGCTTTAAAAATTCTAAGAGAATTTTTCTACAATCAGTGTAATGAATCTTCTGAGCAAAATTAAATATCCATATTCAAATAGAAATCTTCACACAACGGAGAATTAATTAAATACTTAACTGCCTAACATATTTATATATATATATATAGCAAACTATATTTAGAGTGATGAAGACTGTTTGAAATGTGGAACATATGCAATTTTTCCCCCAGAAAATGCAAGATATTATTTATGACTAAATCTAAAGAAATAACTGTGTTGTTTGTGTCAAAATGGTAGCTATTAATGAATATTGATCTGTGCCTTGTCAAGGTGGATGGAGTATGCGGATCAAGTACTAATAAAATAATCCAAAAACACGTAGATCCATGACTCTTGACATTGTCCTAATTAAAATAGTTACCCAGGGAAAATATTGGTCAACAGAATATGTCTGCAAATATAATAAATCTCTGTTTCTAAACACAAACATATAGCTACACAGATGTTTGTCTATAAATAAGAGATTGTCCTCTTCCTGCCTCACTCAACAATCAAATCCTTCATCCATCACACACAAGCATCAACAATCAGCATCTTGTTTGCTTAATTCCAAGTTAATTCCAAATCAAACATGTCTTATTCTTCTTCAAACACTGCAATCCTCTTCCTAACATTGGCTATCCTTCAACAAACATCGCTTGGAGTGGATCCTAATCCTGTTTTCTATGGCTGTACCAACCCCCAAAACTTCACCTCAAACACTCCTTATTACTCAAACTTGAAATCCCTCATCACTTTCCTCACTTACAAAACTCCTTCCACTGGTTTTGCTCTCGCCTCCATTGACCAATTCCATAACCAAACAGCCTATGGCCTCTCTCTTTGTCGTGGCGACGTGTCTTCCTCAGAATGCAAAACTTGTGTCTCCCAAGCAGCCACCCAAATCCTCAAACTATGCCCTTCTAATAAAGGAGGCATGATCTACTACGACAATTGCATGCTCAAGTATTTGGAGCAGGATTTCTTTGGCATCATTGATAACACCAACATCTTCAATTTGGTTAACGTCCAAAACGTAAGTAACCCAAAAGCCTTCAATTACAAGACCAAGGAGTTGTTAACCCAACTTGTCCAGAAAGCTAGTGAGAGCCCAAAGATGTATGCAGGTGGAGAGGTTAAGGTTCCAGAATTGAATGTCACAGTTTATGGGTTAACTCAATGCACTAGAGACCTTTCTGACTATGACTGCAACAAGTGTCTCACTGATGCAATAGCTCAACTTCCTATTTCAAATTGCTGTGATGCCAAACAAGGAGCAAGAGTCGTTAGAGGAAGTTGCAACGTGAGATATGAGATTTACCCATTTCTTAAATACAATTAAATTGAATTGGGTAAATCTCATACAATATTGGTGTGGTTGTTGAATAAGGTTTGACCATATATTCTTTTATTCCATTTGATTAATAAAATGTCAAAGTGACTTCCTTGTTGTACGTTGTTGTTATTCACATTGTAATGTTATAATTGTAATAATGATATGATTAGCTCTTGTCAATTGGTATGGTGTGATGTGATCCCTTCATTATGCCATCTTACCTCTTAAACAGAATAGAACAGAGTACTACAGAGAATAATCATTCATCAATAATCACTGAAAAAAACTATGTAATGAACCATCAAAATAGGATAATAATCCCTAGGAGATTTTTGGTATCTCAGAATCTGTGTATGTTGTTGCTATTATATTATATATAAATACCAGTCTTGTATAAATGATAGTGTTAAGCTCATTTATGGAACCCAAATAAATGAAAGGAGGTAGCAGAAGAAAAAGTTTTGAAATCAATTCAAATTGGGGGAAAGCGTTTTCTAATGGGCGTTTCGTTACTTGAGGAAAACGTGAAATGGAATCTCGCGTGTTGTTGAGTGGCGCCAATTTGTTGAAACTTCCTAACTGAATTTAGTTTTTCGAGTCCTCTGATCTCATTCTTTACGATTTTCTTTTACCCGAAGGCAACTCCTATAATAAGGCCCATTCTTGCCTCACTTAATTCATCACTTCCATTACTCGTATTTAGTTCTGAATCGATTCTCGAATACTAGAACGAAAATGAAGAACCGACACGGCGAAGAAGAAGCAGCTCGTCTGCAAGCATCCCTAGAAGAAATGCAATATGTTTTCGTCGATGAGTCGTCGGATGATCAATCCCTACTAGAGGACGAGGGATTTCTTGTCCTCGATGTCCCACGGAATGAACCATCGTCACCGTCGAATGGCCAAGAAAACCCACAACTCTCATCAAGATCCGATTTCTTGCATATAATGGCCATGGAAAACGAGGAGTTTCTGGAGAGAAAGAAGTTCATGGAGTTGGAGCAGCATCTGAAGAATGTTACTGATAGGGTATGAGGTTTAAATTTAATATAGTTTTGGTTTATGCTAGCTTCTTCTTCCTTATTTCAATAGTTTGGTGCAGGCTGAATCTCTCACGAAATATGTGCAAGCCATCCGTGAAAAAATGGGTGTAAAACTTTCTGAATCTGAGACAGAAGAAGCAATACTTAAATCTCGGAGAATAAGAGCAGCTGACATGAGCAATACAGCAACTGCAGCTGATAAAGCAGGCAGATTATGTACAGAAATGAATTCACTATCTTTGAAATCACAAATTGAAAAGTTCAAGTCTGGGCAACGCAAAATTAAAATAATTGGAAGACGCAGCATCTCTGAGGCGCACCAACAAATCAAGGTAATTTGCCTTTTCCTTTGTTTAACTCTCCTCTCCTCAGAACTTCCATTTGCCATAATTTATATTCATATATATTACTTCTATTCTTGCTCTTCGGTTATTGTGCTTTGTTCAGTTTTAATAAAGTCACAAAGAATATCTCCTTGTTGCTGTGGAATCTGTGTTTTTCTATCTTTCCTATAATTTTTAAGGTTGTGGACCTTCTCAATAACGGGCTTTGGAATAAATATATCCACTTGAGTTGATTTAATTCTTGAAGTAGGATTTATCTTATCATGCTAGATAATACTTTCTTTCTATTGTTGTCTGTGTAGTTGCCAATTTCAACCCTCCTTATCTACGTTCTTTTACCTTTGTTTCTTTTGTTTTCTGATTACTTGTTTAAGGTCTTCTAATTCAAGATCATGTTGAACTGTTGATTTTGGTATAAATTTTTAGAGCCTCTGCTGGGAACTCATTCTAGTGGAAGATTATGTCCAAATATTGATTATGGAATATGTGAATATCTGCAGAAAATTAGTAGGAGCGAGCTTGAAAGATTTGAATTGACTGCAGTTATCTACAGTATTCTGGAAGCTTTTATATCTATTTTGCCAGTTTCAATTTAGAGCTTTAATAGTTATATTATAAATTATAAACCTAACTACCTAAGTACCTAACAGGCAGACTCTATGCAAAGAAGATAGCAGCTGTGAGGGAAGCGCTTGCAAAATAAACAAGTCAATACTCTAGAGATAGCAGCCGTTGGATGTAAATTTTTGCTTCCAGCCTTTCTTACTCCTCTCTAGATTTTTTGTTCACCAATAAATGCCTTTGTAATGTGCACTCGACATACTTGATGTTAGCTAACAAAATTTTATACATACATCTCTTCTATTTTTGGTTAATTTTGGTTTCAACTGGGGTACGAAAATTTCCTCTTGCTATTTTGTCTCTCCAACATTCATGTTCTTACCGTAGACATGCCTTGAAAGGTTTTAGACTTTATGCTTGCATGATTTCTTCTTGCTTACTGCCATTGCAATTTTACTATGACAAGTTTCTGTATTTGAATGTTGGATGTAATTGTTATTTTTCTTCTGTTTCATTTCTCCTCTAAACGCTAATAGACAAGTCCTACTATGATACGAGTCTCACATTGGGTGGTTAGCGGAAAGTAAGACACTATATAAAGTCTTAGGTTCTCCAACTTCAACAGGTAGTTTTTTAGGCGTGATTTTCCCAAAGGCTTATTATACTCGTATCATATATACTACCTTCTAGTGGCAGTGCCCATGACCAACTAGGATGTGCCGAGGTAATTATTTGTTCCGAAAAAACGAGACAAATTGGCAAGGAAGAGTTTCCATTCAAAACCAAGTGTTAAAGGAGGAAACACTAGCTGAGTATGTACAGACGCTAGCAATTCACTTAACTTTAATTTAATAACTCCATGCTAAATTCAAACATGTTTTAGGATTCTGAAGAAAACATTTTTGTTCGTGTATTTGGCTGATATAAATGAATTATTTGCATTGATAAAATTTGGAAAATGTCATATACCATTGAAGACTATTAAGATCAGAGTGAGTAATAGCTATTTTAATGAATTCTTCTAGATAACACATCATTGAAAAAAAAAAAAAATAGTGCATTAGAACATCCGATATCCGAAGCATCGAGGGAGCAGCTGTACTGCAGTCTGCAGAAAATTGACATTTTCGCTAAGTTGATGTATTATTTTAGATAGAAAAATTCAAGACCTGTATATACATATATAACTTCATAAAATACAATTCTTTAAAAATTCTAAGAGAATTTTTCTACAGGCAATGTAATGAATCTTCTGAGCAAAATTAAATTTTCATATTCAAATAGAAATTTTTACAGTTCACACAACGGAGAATTAATTAAATACTTAACTGCCTAATATATTTATATATATGTAGCAAACTATTTTTAGAGCGATGAAGTCCTTTTGAAATATGGGACGTATGTAACTTTTTCCCCCAGAATATGCAAGATATTTATGACTAAATCTAAAGATTTTTTTTTTGGCCTGAGACTAGATCTAAAGAAATAACTGTGTTGTTTGTGTCAAAATGGTACGAGTAGCTATTAATTAATATTGATCTGTGCCTTGTCAAGGAGGATGGAGTATGCGGGTGGAGTACTAATAAAATAATCCAAAATTCGTAGATCATTGTCCTAAAATACTTACCCAGGAATATTGGTCAATAGAATATGTCAACGTACATATATAATAAATCTCTGTTCCCAAACACAAACATATATCGCCTATAAATAAGAGCTTGTTCCTCTTCTAGCCTCACTCAACAATCAAATCCTTCATCCATCACACACAAGCATCAACAACAATCAGCATCGTGTACGTTGTCTATATATCGATTGATCACCTCCTTAATTACAAGTCAATTCCAAATCAAGCATGTCTTACTCTTCTTCAAACACTACTATCCTCCTCCTAACATTGTCTATCCTTCTCCAAACATCGCTTGGATTGAATCCTAATCCTATCTTCTATGGCTGTTCCAACCCCCAAAACTTCACCTCAAACACTCCTTATTACTCAAACTTGAAATCCCTCATCACTTTCCTCACTTACAAAACTCCTTCCACTGGTTTTGCTCTCGCCTCCATTGACCAATTCCATAACCA